>CADDXX010001085.1:0-115299 GCA_902810485.1 Alauda arvensis | reverse complement strand
TAGAGGTAAGCAGGAGCTTTGCAGCTCATTTCTGCAGACAGCAGGACTGTGGGTTCCCATGGATCCAGCCCCCTCTTACTACCCCACAGAGGTGCAGGCAGAGCCTTCTGAATACTCCTGGCCTGAGCAGAGGAAGACATTTAGCTGAGATATCCTCTGTGTACACCTCTATGGAGAGGACAGGCATGTGCAGGGGAGCCAGACAAGTTCCAACAGGAGGAGAGCCTCTAACTTGATGCAGACATTTTTTCCAATGTAATTTATTTCTTGTTCTTTTCCTTACCTTTGTTTGGTCTGGCTGGGATCAGAAGCAGAAGCTCCAGAATGCCACCTGCAAGGCTGTGCTGGCAGCAGAGGTGTGCACAGCTCCTGAGAAAGCCTGTTCCCACCAAGGTAGCAATGTGATATTGCCAGCTGAAGGTTAAAAACGTTTGACAGAGGCATCCAAAAAAACCAACCACAACCAACCAAACCCTCCACAAAAACCCCTAAAACAAAACCAAAAAAATCAAGATTAAAAGAGATTGAGAGGGAATATTTCTGTGTTCATAGATGTGCAATGACTAAGGGCTTTCACAATAACTTTTAAGCAGTTGTTTTTACTCCTCAGCTAAAACAAAAAGCAAGATCTCTAAACAGAAAAACAAAACGAGGACAGAGGATGGAAAGAAATATGGGTTCTCCTGCCAAATGCAAGAAAAGTGTAGGCAGGGGCTTTGATGGCTTCACTGCTGAAATAGGGGTGGCCTCTTGCTCTTCAGGGCCAGGGAGGCTCAGGGGTTTCCCTGGGCTTGGCATGAGTTACAGCCTCAGTTACTGACCAATATTTGAACACTCAAGCTTGCTTTCTGCTGCTCCCCAAGTGTCATGTCACTGTGGGTCACCACCAGGCATCTGGGGGGCAATACAAACAGCACTCAGGAGTAGTTCAAGACCTCTCCTGAACAGCAAAGACATTGTTTTTGCCTGAGTCCTGCCCCAGCTCTGCTCAGGCAGCTGAGGAGCAGGACTCGGATGACAATCGCTCCCCATTGCCTAGGACAGGAATGCTGCCAGCCTCAAATCCTGGAGCAGACCAGCCCTTCCTGAGCACCACTGCAGCAGCCCTAGCTGCCTTTGCTGGGATGGAGGTGCTGCAATTCAATGAGCCTGTGCCTTCTGGAATTTGCCAGAGAGGAGGGCCTGTGTGTGGATGATCATGAAGGCACCTCTGAAGAGCAGCTCAACCCTTCATCTGACTCCCTGCAGTCCCAACACAGAACCTGAGGGGCTCAGTCTCCTCACTCAGACCACTGCTGCTGTCTCTCATGGCTGCAGATAATTGGTGGAAAAGGGGCCCCAATTATGGTCACATTTCCTGGCAAGGTACTAGCCTGCTGTCCCTCATTTTTTTGCACTTCTCATACTTAATTTGTTTTTTATTTGATTGGGTTTTCTTTTAATATTTATTACTCATGGCAGAATGTTGGGTTATAGTGTGTCAAACTTGCCAAAAACTTCAAGCAGAGAGAATGATAAAAAGTATCTTGAAAATCATATTTGCCCCTTAATAATTTAATTCTGTAGAAAGGGAAATCAAAGCATCACAAATTGATTGCTGTGAAACAAATTACAATTATTTCCACACATCCAAATAAATTTACTAATTTTAGGCATCTGACTTGAGGCATTAGACGCAATATGCAAATGCACATGTTGAAATGATGGCCGTGTCTCTAGAGCTGCTCACTTGTTTCTCTGTTCTTACTGCATGCTCAACAGTTTCAGACTGCTATTGAGACATGCAGTAAATTAGCTGCTCTTAAGCACTGGATGTTAAAAGTATTAGAAAGCATGGCTGTGAAGCACAGCTGACAGTCTTAGGCAACCAACACTGGCTTATCCTCTCTAGAAATGCAGACTCATGTCCACTCTGTCACTTCCCCCAGATCTGCTCCCAGTTGGGTCATGCTGGTCAAGCTGCCCTTCACTGCAGCCCTCTGCCCTGCTCTACCTTGTAGGGAGGGAGTGCCTGTGACATGAAATGTCCCCCTTGAATACAAGTTTTCCACATGCATTTTATGGAGTGTACTTGTTCAGCTGTCACACGGCTCCGCATAAGAGAAGTCATCTGATATTGTTACTGACATACCAGTCTAGTGTGGCTTTTAATATTAGGCTTTTTATAACTCACAGGGATGGCAGAGCAATCTCAGGTAATCAAAATAAATGAAGACAGCCTGAATAATGCATTTGTTAAATCTAAATAACATACAGTGGACACCTTTTAAAGCGTTTTCCAGGAAAATGTGACTCAGGTACAGTATTGATTGAGAAGATAAAGACAGGTGTTCTCAGTTCTTATATTATGGATGCAGAGAGGACTTTGATAATGTAACAATCATCTTTTGTTACTTTGCTGCAGTCCAATACAGCTAGAATCAATTTTTCATTGTACTCATTTACTGGAAAAAGGGATAATGGCAAGGACAACACAGCTTTAATAGAAAGAATAAGTCATGATTTAATTCAGATGTTGTACTACAGCTACAAGTTGAAAGATATATTTATATATACCAAAACATACAAAGGAGCCTGCATGCTTTTGAATAGAAGTCATGGCTCTGCATTTCTATTTATTGGTAGTTAGGTGGAATGATGCAGCATTATTGTCCTGACAGCAATAAGAAGCAAGAACCTTTTAAAGTGCAAAAAGATAGCTGTAGGATTATGAGCAATCTTTATAGAAAAGCAAAATAAAGGGCAATAGCAAAAGGGCACGTTTAGGTCTTCATTAATACTTGCATTTAAGTAAAAATGACAAGCAGAAAAACCCAAAGAAAGGCTAAGTTCACAATCAATGTAATGCTTCTCTGCACAATTGAGATATTTCTCAAAGATCTCAGGCATTTTTGATAAATTTTGTTCCTATGGAAAGTACTCAGAATGATGATAAAATAATGATTTCTTTTTTTTCCCTAGCAAAATAGATTGCTTCATGACTTCTTGAATGAAACACAAATCTAAGAGTGATAGTGTTTGGGGCTGGATTAGTCTCCTGGGGTTGCAGCTAGTGTATGAAATTTCATAGCTTTCCCAAGGAGTTCAATAGTGCTCTTCTCTATAGCAAGACACTGCTGAGTGACCCCTGAAAAAACACCCCACAGAATGTGCTTCAAAACGACCACCAAAAGCTGCCCAGAGTTAACTGAGCCTGGTAAAGCCCAGAAATATTCTGCATAGCATATTTCTGAGCAGTACTCATTATGCCAGCCTAAATCTGAATTTCAGCAGACTTTGGAGGAAAGCAGGATCCAAAGTCAAGCTTTAGAGTTGTTTTCTGCCTCTCTAATAGGCCTACTCTTGAAATTCAGAGTCTCCTTTTAATGAGCATCTTCTACAGAAAAGCAGACAAAAGGAACAAAATCCTTCCCTGGAATCTCAGGCTTTTCTCTAAAAAGAGTCTGGCCTAGTCCTAACTCAGTGTAAGCTGAGCCCACATTCCTCTCTGAGGAGCAAAGGGAAAAACAAACCAAAAATTTTTTAAAAATCTGATAAAAATTAACTCCTTGCCCAGCAGCAGCAACTTCTCACAAGCATTTTCCAGCCTCCTCTTAAGCTGATGGATCAGACCCAGCTGCATCTCAGCTGAAGTGGCTCAGGAAGGCACTTCCAGCCTCCAGAGGCCATCTGGGATTTACACCAGTGACCCTGCATGGCTTTTACACAGCCTCTGAGATGATGGGAAGCCTTGGCTAAGTCCTTTCCCCCCTGCCAAACGAGGCACATGCTCCAATAACATGGGTTATTGGCAGGTGCAGGGGGTGCAGGGCTCTGGCCACTGGAAGACCAGGGCATTTCTGGAGGAGACAGCAAACAGAAATGCTCCATCAAGTGTAAAGGCACAACAGGAGAGCATGGGAGAGTCCCAAATGTCCTGCAGAAGCAGAGACACCCCACCTCAGCAYAGCTCCATACTAGGGGTCAGCAGGSGCACTGCACAKGCCTGGGAYCCAAACTTACTGAGGGTGGMCTYAGACCRYAGTGAGTTTGCCCTAAAACTGCMAAGAYTTATAAGCAATTTTAAAGAAAACATGATTTTCTTTAYACTTGTGTTTCTCAGCCAGTAAGCTGAGACTTCAGACATTCCTTCCCAAGTCCCAGGACAGGTGCTGTGTGAAACCTTGGCCTCTTGGATTCCCTTGCACCCAGCTAGTCTGACCATGCAAGAAAACTGGCACGGCAGGATCCTGGAGGAGACAGTGGAAGCTTTGAGCTGCAGTTCTGCTAACTCCAAAGAGGGCTTAGGATAATGCTATGAGCCTTGTCCTCCTAGCCTTTGCCTGTGCTGCCATGGAAAGAGAAGCTGTTTAATTAGGTTTTTCTGGGCTGAGAAGGAATCAGTATGTCAACAGTCCTACACAAGAGGGCAAAAATAGTTTCAGTGCCTACCCCTGAACCCAAGAGGGCCTTCAGCTCTGTTCCTATAGCAATCCACATTGCTAGACAATGAACAATGGTGGCTACCATCTTTTCCTTAGTCACTCTTCACACACCCTATTCAAGGTCCCGAGGCATTTGGAAGAATGAGCCCCTGCTCACTGCCTAACCAGCAGCTGCAGTAACACCTGACAGTGGTGAATATACATGGTATAATCCTTTTAAGGAAAAAGAAAAACCCACTCCTCATCAGAAGGGAGCATTCCAGCATTCTCCATATTTCCTCATCTTTGCAGATAAAGCTGCCCTTATGGGTTAACATCACCTCCTCTTCACTCCCTTTCTATTCCCCTCCCCTGTCTTATTCAATTCTGTCTCCATTTTCTTTCTTGTTAAAAATTTCTTATACTGATGCCTACTACTTATTTTACATTTAGATGGTCCAAGTAGGAATTCCCTGTAAAACCAGATCTTTCTTCTTGGGAAGGAGTGGACATCCAGGTTAGTCCTCACCAAATCACACGAACTCAAGCCACATTTTTCTCTTAGTCCTGTCTCAGTATGGAAGAAACATTGAACCAGTTGCTAGCTCCAGTCTAGCAACCACCTGAGCATGGCAAAAGCCATGCCCTTCCAAATGCCACTCTGAGCTCCCAAATGACTCTTTATGCCACATATGAGTGGAGTTAATTTCAAGAAGAAACTTTGCAATAAGAAGATGGGGTAAAATCCCTAATGCCAGCTTTTCATCCCTTGGGTTCTGTGCCCCTGTGAATGCAGTGGGGTCTGCAGCATGTGAGCAGGCACACTTCTGGGCTCAAAAGGAGCCAAGATTGAAACACCTATATATGTAAGGAAGCCAATTTCCTGGCAAGAAAATAGAACTGATACAAAGCACACAAAGGACCCCAATATCAGAGAGAATGTCACCAGCAGTGCAATACATTAAAGAAGATCATTGCAACAAATCAAGTTCCTAAGCGTGACACTCCCTTTCACGTACAGAATGGACTGATTTGTTCCCCAAACAATGGAAAACTTTGTGGAGGCTCTGGAACAGATTGCTCTTTTTGCCTCCATTACTCACAGATCAGCTTGCCACATTCAGCAACAAAGGCAAAAACTCATCTTATTTGTTGTCCAGAATTTATGAAAAAATAATCTAGCTTGTAGGAAATGAGGTGCTTCAAGAATTTGCTGAAGTGAAAGCAATTCACTATCAGCAAGGAGTCAGCTTCAATATGACTCATCTGATCTGTGCACTACTGTGTTATGCTACATTACTCCATCTAGGAATAATTGTGAAAACTTCACTGGAATTTTTTACCACTAGGAAAAATGCACTGAACCTGTGCTGTCTGACTGTGCTTTGACTTGAGTCACAGATGGCAGCAGGACACTGCCTTTGCATTTTGTGGGCATGGGAAGGGCTGTTGTTTTACACATTACTGGCACTCCAGTGACACTGAACAGTAGTCCTGTGTCCTGAGAGGAAAGCAAGATTTCTGCACACATAGCATTTCCTTCCACCCATGTCATACCCATTTTTGCTAATTATTTGTCTGCCATCACTTGGCACTGGTAAAGGATCCTCTAAGCATCTAAAAGCAAAGGAAACATATTGTATGTAACCCATTCAGAACTGCCAGCATCTAACACTAATGCTTTCTGACTAACAGCTTTAGGAATCCTTCAAAAGGTCAGCAAATGTCTCAGAGCTGTCTGAAACTCCAAGAGAAATATCTCCAGAGCCCAGCATACACACATCCCACTGGGATCCACATCTGACTCCCTACAGCCACACAGGCTGAACATGGCAGCCAGTGCTCTGCAAGGAGAGCCCGCATCAGCTGCTCTGTGAAGATCCTCCCACACCAAATGGGATTTGCAGTCAAAGTGGGAGATTTCAGGCTCCCAAGGACCAGCCCAGTCTGCATATTGTTTCAATAGCACTAGAGAGACTAAAGGAAGATCACCCATAAGACATTGCCAATTGCCCTGTGCCCAAATTATCTTAGTGAAATTTTGTGCCTAGGAAAAGCTGAACATACAAAGAGATCATTCTTCAACCTGCACAGGAAAAAGGCATAGAAAAATGGGCTGTTCACTTTGATTAGAAGAATAAACCTTTCAGAGACAAGTTCTGAGGCTCTTAGCATAATCCTAGCAAAAATTCCATCGTAATCCATGTTTTGATTCAGAAGAACACTTTAATTGTTAATACATCAGATTTTGCTTTTATCTGACTTATGCTCAGTGATTATAACACAGACATAGTGTTTGCATATGAAAGAGTAAGAAAGGAGTAGTACTATAGTCTGCAGAGCAAGACATGAGGATGGGTGAATGTTTGCCTTGGTAAATAGTATTAGAAGTAATTATTTTTAAAAGTATTCAGGTGCATCTCATTTTGTTTCTGTGTAACTAAAAAGGAAGCAACTGATTTGCAACCTGGGATTTGGAAAAGCTGATAAAAAGCCAAAGAATAATTTTTGATGAAGTACTTGTTCCACAGCTGCAGCATCATCCAGTACCTATTGGGCAAGTGCCAGGCTACCTGCTCGATGTCTGGAGATTGATTACTGTTCAGAATTTGATGAATGACAGATTGAGAAAGTAGACAAATAGGCCTAGGGATAACATCCTTAAAATAAAAAGTGCAAGTTTTCAGTTAATCAACACTGTGATCATCAGTCTGCTGCATTACTTATTTGTTATTTTAAGGTTTCTCTGGAGAAAAAAAAAAGGGTTCTGAAGGCATCCTGGCAAGTGCCCACTGATAGCTTTCTTGAAAAGAATTTGAATCCAAAAGACTAAAGTCTAAGCATTTCTCAATTTTTCTCCTGGAGAGCACCAGCACTATTTCATCAAACAAACTGCTTGAATTTGCCAGTACTAACTCATTCATTCCTTCTCTAATCTTTTTGTTTTCAGTATTGTCAAGTAACATAGATGCAGAGAGAGATGTCGGATTCTAAAGCCAGTTTCCTTTTTTGCAGCCAGTGTTATCCCTGGGGTCAAGGATTGTCTGAATCAATAACACACCAATCTCAGTAGCCCCATTTAAATGGCGAGTCAGTTCACATAATCCAACCACATGTCAGATGAAAAAGAATGGTTTAGCAAACACTTTGCAGTCATCTGGTTTTTAGAACTTAGTAGTAAATTATTGGATATCAGTCTACTGTTGCAACTATATATCTTTACACAATAGCAATTTTTCTTAGAGTTTTCTACTGCTCAGCTGCTTATTCAGTATTTTTATACACCCTATATTTATTTTCAAATACCATTTGAAAATTCTCACTGGAATTTCTCCATCTACAGAAGTTTTAAGGGACTAAGACAGTTCACAAGAGCATTTGTCAGGCAAGGAAAGCTGATACCAAGAGTTTTGCTGTCCCACTAATCCAGAGCACAAAATGACATCTCTGGCCCAGTTCTAATTTACCAACAGCATTTTCCTCCCAAGACAACTGCATCCAACTGGGCTGTCCTAGGCATGCATGCTCCTGTTGGCAATTTTAATACATACACTGGGTAAATGAAAGATAATCAATATATTAACTATTTTCTATCAATTAGAAAAATAACCTTACTGTGTAATTATACTCCCCCAACACCAGGAGCAGCTGGATAAGAGTGGCCACAGGGGCACAGGGAGGAGCTGGAGCCCAGCAGCACTCCATGGAACTGTCCTGAGAACTGTCAGGAGCAGACCTTGCACTGGAGAGGTCCCTCCCCAAACATCCTGCACTCTAGCAGGATAAAAGTGGCCAGGAGCACCCAGGCATCCCAACCAGGCACCAACCTGGATGGCCAAGCTCCCTGCCCCTGCACCAGCTCCTGGACATGGCCACACTTACATATGCCCACAGACAATCAGAGAAGATTTATTACTGCTCAAGTGAGGGGTATGCTAAAATTAGCAGCAGGTGGGGGAGGAAACACAAACTGAGATATTTGACAGATGAACCTTTTTTCTAGAGAAAAGGCCAAACTCTCCCTAGTGGGCTAGGAGTCTTCTGTACAAAACAAACAACAAATGGACAAAAAAAAAATCACAAAAAATGTCTAAAGCAGAACAAAAAAATTCCCTGATATTATGAAAGAGAATCTGAAGCTACTTGTATAACTTCCTCTTTCATGTTTTCTTTGGGATTGCACAAAAAAGATTGCCATACTTCATTTAGATATTTGTTGATTACACAAATCCAGAAAAGCAGTTGGTGAACAGAATGACAATAACAGACACTTTTTTCAGAACATTCTGTGTGTAGTGTGGTTTTTAAGATTTCCTCAGTGATCACTCTGAGAAATACATGTGAATTTGATGAACATTACCAATGCTCTAAGACAGAACACCTTACCCTTGTGCCAGAGCAGCTCTGAATCAATAGCCTTGGCCAACACACACACATTTCAGATGTGGCCTTGAGCAGCCAGTGTGCTGTACCTGTGTGCTGCCAAACAGCAGGCAGGAGAGCAAGCTCAGGGCAGAGCAGCACCTGTGCTCAGGGCTGGGAGCATTTGCTGCTTCCAAGGAGCAAATGCTTGCAGAGGCAGTCAGCTCCCTCCCATGGCACATTTCGTGTGAGGGCAGGCTTTCCATAGGTACCAGATACATGACAGCATGATTTCTGCTTACTTTGTGTGGAGTAAGAAAATCCTTTTTGGAATAGAAGAAATTTAGCCACTGTAGAGGGGCTTTAAATAAAAGGACAAACAAATCACTGCTGGCTCTCAAAACGTGCATTATAGCATGTCATAGACACTGGACATCTGAAGAAGTGCTGCTTTTTACAGGGATTGTCTTAGCAGTTTCATGGGAAAGAGCAAGTTAAATTAATACTGTGGTTTTTTCTAAGTAGCTGATTTTACAGGAACATGAAACATCAGGGGAAGCAGTCAATGCATGAGGTACTGCTCCCCTGTTGAAATGTGCCAACAATGGAATACACTGTGATACCCTGTCTCAAGCAGAGGGGTATCAAAACTGACATTAAATACAATGCAGAGCCTGATGAATAATAGCAGGTGAAACCTGGCACAAATATCAAACCATGAGACTCTTCAAAGTTGCACAGGAGAGACAAAATTTGCTAGGAAAGTTGTGTCTTTAGCATGAGTGTCTGTGAGTGTGTGTTGCACCAGCTCTCCAGGTAGATCAGTGCTGCCCTGATTTCCTGCTCATTTTCAGCATCTGTAAATCCYAGAGATTAGGAGCTGCCTGGTAAAGCTGTGTTCTTACCTCTCAATTGGCTGCTGTGGAAACAGCAATTACAAGTTAAATTTCATCATGCTTAAAAATAATCCTCTTTTTCCCTCTGATCTAAGGTTACCAGTCTTAAAAGAAGGCAGCAGACAATTAGAAAGGAAGGAGAGCAAAGCTTCAGGCTGGGACTTACAGCCACATTCCACTCCTCCTGCTCAGGATGCTATTGCTTCTTGGCTCCAATGGCATCAATAGCAACTTTGCTGGTGGCAAGGGTGGATTCACAGCTGAACTTCAAAAGTTTTCCATAACTCTCATATGGATCTAGACCTCCCAAATGGCCAGAAATTCTCAACAGTGCAGTGAATTTCTGGGAAAAAAAATTTAAAATGAATGTCTGTGTTGTGCTCCTGCTATGGCAGCCAGAAGAGCAGAGCCACTGGAAGGAAGTGCAGCTTGCCCAAGGGGCCAAAGAGCTGAACTGCTCCAAACCCAAGCAGGCCTCAGACAGTTCTGTAGGGTCTGTTGTATCATCTTTGGCTTGGGTCTTCAAGTTAATCTAATTTGAAAAACCAAACCTATTCTCTCCCTTCTCAGTTCCAGGCAGCAAAAGCGAAGGGCACAAATGAGATCACTGCTTTGGCCTCTGGTGTTAGCAGGCTTAGGAGGCTCAGCTATGGCTTGAGATCTTTCAATTCTGTTCTACTCTTCCAGACACTTCTCTTTCCTAAAACACCAAAAAAACAAACTTGTAAATAGCTTCAAAGAACAAAACCATTTAAAATTGCAATTTATTCTTGCATTTTGGTAAGTGCATGTATGTTCATCCCTTTTGTTAATAGTATTCTGTCTTTAAAGTTTTTGAAAATTAAATAGTAATTTATTTTTTTCAGAAATACATCTGTATGGAACAGTCTGACAAAATACAGGGCTTCAGGCAGGTATTCTGCATCCATCATGAAGAAATCTGAAAACAGGGAGAAAATCTCGTATTTGGAATCAAATCATTGAAGGTAACTTGTTAGGAGCTTTTAGATGGAACTGCCTATTGTTGCTTTGTTTTCTGCCTCCATCTTTAAAAGAAAACTTTAGAAAAAATATGTATTACTGTTATACCTTACTAATTTTTAAGGAAGAGAACACAGRTTCTTTTTGGATTAGTCCCAGAGAACGAAGAAAAAAAAATTAACAAAATCCCAAAAATCACTTCAGGAGAAAATAATTCCAGCTCTTGAGAAGTACGAGTGGTGGTAAAATTGCCATCTTATATTTAAAATAATGAATTAAAAATCCTGGTCTTTAACACCCTGGCAGCCAAACTAAGAACYAATAACATCAGTGGGAATCCAAGCAGAAAGAATAAGTGCTTAGACCAAGGTAACAAAAGCAGAAAGAGGAATGAAGCCTTGCTATTTTATGCTGGGTGCTAGATTGCAAGTCAGCTATTTGGAATGATATTTTCTTTTTCACTCTCTGCTAAAAACTTCTTCATACAATGKAAAGTCATGGCATTCCTRATGGCTGGACTWCTTCTGGCTTTTAAAGTATGAGACAATTTTGCTTCCTTGYTCTTATTCCTAAGRCATGTTTAAGTATTAYGGACTCAAAATYTAACTCTAAAACAAAAATATGAWGTTGTCTCAGTCCTGACAGCTTCACTTCTTTAACTAGATTGTTTCATTTGCAAATTTRTCCTGTAAAAGACCAAATGGCATWAAAAATTATCACCAATTCCACATGGTATAAATAGTTGAACAAAATCTCCCTGCTTTATCAAYRATAAGAACCAGTTTGAAGAACAATATAGGAAGTGCATAAAATTCTCTCTCTACAAACTGTGTGGCACTRTGATGTCCAATTACTTTCCAGAAGCCACCCACATCATTTGATCTCCACATCACTGAGAAAGACAAAATCTGATGTTTGCTTACTTGTGCATCCTGGTTTGTTGACTCTTCTCTAGCTAGACAAAACCAAGGATGAGCACATTTCACATGTGAGAGTTTCATGCTCTGCAAGGAATGAAAGGTCAAAGGGTAGCAGGCAAAAGCTATTTGCCACTCAGTTCTAATTTCCCTCATAAATTATTAAACAATCCCTTATGCATTTCCATCTTTGATAGTCTTGTGGTATAAAGTGTAAGTCAATGGATAAGCTAATTGCAATAAGCAGAAGTGGTATTTAATGCACTGGACACTTTCAACAGCAAAGTAGTTCTAATTAGTGTTTCTAACTGATGTGACAGCAGTTTACAGAGCACCAAAATAGTTCCTCATTTGTCAAGTGGGTCCGAAGCTTATGGCAGCTTTCTGATCATCTCCCTTGCCGCAGGACCTGAAAGCACCTTCAAAAAGCTTTCTCTCATTGATCTTTAGTCAGATGCTGACTGAAAGGCACACAGCTTTGCCAGAAAGAAGATGGATAGATAGATGCTGTACCAGCATGAAAATGTCACTTACTTAATGAAAAAGGGTACCTGTTCCTAGCCCCTCTGTGTGCATGGATGTGCACACACAAACATGCACAAGCCCAAACCCAGAGAGGGAGTGAAAAGGGGCATTTCTATTMAGTTAAGCATTTGATGTGTGTGTAAAGTACAGTCTGCATAAATYTACCACATCAGACCATATAAGGCATATCCTTATATATACACAAATGACATTTCAAAGTCTGTGACTGAAATGCAAAGATCTTCAAAATTTCATTAAGCAAGCTCTTCCCTCTGGATTTTCCATTGTTAGGCATGCAGTGCATCAGGTGAACTACATCATTAATTTCAAAATATCACAGTTTGCTTTCCTCATCTCTGATTTCTTCTACTGTATCGATAGTTCAGCTCTCATGCTGTTCTCTGAGGGCTGAGGGAGTAAATGATGGCATGTCAGGTAAAGAGCAAGTATTTGCTGAATGCAGTGTCAAGAAAGTTCAGAACAGTTTTCTCTTTGTTGCACTTGTTTTATAGCCATCATTAAATTAAATATTGTGGTTAGTTATGGGATAAACTATGACATTTTCTTGCATAGCTCAGACAACATTTAAAAGGGCCCATAAAAGCATTTATGAGACTTTGAAAATAGTTTTTAAATTCACTGCCAAGCAGGTTTGTCAAAAGCCACTCTTTGCTGAAACACATGCACTASATAGCAGGAGCTGTGTTGATCTGCTACAAGCAGCATGATTTGATGGCACCATGAGTGCAGCACAGCCTTACTTGGATGCTGGAGATGCAGCACTCCTTGTGATGTGTGTTCCAAACATCTCCCAATTTCCCAAAATGAGAAGAGGATGCACAAAGCACTGTAACAAAACAGCTGAGTGGTATGCACATCCAGGCTGCCCCTCTCTGCATGCCTACAGCACTGGCTTCTGACCAGSTACCTTGGGTTCTGGGGTTGTTCTGGCCACCAAACCTCTGCTGCATCCTTACCCTGTGTCCCACCAGAAGCCTTTCTTTGCCAGGTCTCTTGGGAGCAGTGCTGAAAAGCCAGCAGATATTTCAGGAGTATTAAGCAGAACCTCCACCAGTCCATTAAGGGACATTCAGAACTACTTTTGGCTCTGTGCCTCATTGAGGGATAGCCTGTTCCACTGTTCAGCCCATGAACTTCCTTAAAATAAAAGCTAAATTGAAAAAGCATTATTTGCACCACATAAGGGTTAAACYGGTAAGAAAGGAATACTAATGGAAAAAGATTTTGTGGTTATTCTTTTCCTTGAGAAACAAAAGAGATCTTCACWACACATTTCATATCCAGATTGAATCCTGAAAGAGCAATTACTCCTTCCAGAGACAGAAGGCTTAGTATCTAGAAATGGAGAACAAAAAAAGCCCCAAAAAACCACATGCATTTTATTTCAGCACACCCAGTATTTTTACTTCAGCATTTTTTCAGTTCCAAAGACCTGGTGGAATAAGGAGCTATTTGGCTTGGAGCTATTTATCCTTTCTCTCCCAAGTCTTATACCCAGCCTGAAAAAAAAACCCTAAACAAGAATCCCAAACAAAACCCACTCCTACTCTAAAGGGCTTTGAAGCAAGTATGACACATACACAAGGCTGGCCAGCTGAGAATGAGGTCTGCTGTTCTAGGAGGTGATCCTCCCTCCAAAGTCTATCTCCGTAGATATTCCATAGTTTTTAAACACACAGTTTGACCAGCTGAAGCAACAGTGTCCTTACAAGTCAATCATAGAGGCTGCTACTCACAAGTCTCTCTCTTGCAGGAGACCACAGCTCATAAAAGTGTGTGGAAGGCGATATCACTTAGTGCAGCACAGGCAATTAGGGATATGGAAGGGAYTGGGTCAGAACACAAGTCAGAAATAATAGAGAGTATGCACTAATTGGAGAAGCTTTTTATTTTATTAGTGCTTGCATGTCAAATTAGTCAAATGTCTTAGGCACTTACTGAGTGTGTGAGCTCTGAATGCTGTGTGCCCTCCCAGCCTCCCAGCTCACTGCCTGCATTTCCTTTTCTCTGCTTTCTGGCCTCACAACTCTGCCTCTCTTGCAGTGCCTGCCTGCATCAGCCTGGTCACCTTTCAAAGCAGATGAACTGGTGCACAAATGGTTAACAGTATTTGACTAAGGCACTCATGGAGCCAAATCTCAGACACTGAACCCCACTGGCTTTAAGGTCTGGCTTCACTGCAGTGCAAGGGAGGCAGAGCATCCTTAAATCCACAGTGTTGCAAAACCTGCCCATCCTCTGAACGTTCTGTGATGAGACAAAATCAGTGAAATACTTCAATGACTGACATCCCAATAGTCAAATTACAAGGCAAAAGCCCAGTCTGAGCCAAGTGAGCCTGGAAACACCTAAACCACAGCACAGGCTCCTGAGAGAGGCAGAAGAGCCAGAGGTGCTGTCTGTGGTTTACCAATACAGAATTTGCATTTGCACTGGTTTGCTCTAATTTAAGGCATTTTCACGCTGGCTTTCAGGCTAGGCAGAGGATTATCAGTGCCCCTTCTTCCCTTTGAAATTCTCATACCAATTTTCTWAAAATGATCCAGAATACTATGCAGCTTTGTTTAGATTAAAAAACATYGCTGGAAAACTTGCTTTTGCATGGAAGTGCACTCTCTGCTGCTTCTGCTTTGAAAAGCAGATAGAKTATGGGTGATGGAATGGGAGAGACTGTTTCAGTTTTCACTGCTCTTGCTTATCATTTCCCAAAAGGCTTTGCAKCACACAGGACAGAAGCAGCCAAAGCATCATCATTTTACCATACAACACTGTCTTGGAGAGACCCCTGTGTCAGTAGGTCACTCATRGAAGCACTGCTACATAACTTTTGTCTTGCATGTTTTCAAAACTGTTACTCTGTTTAGGTCTCTGACCTCTCTTCCAAGTCCCTGTCTTAATTATTGCTCTTGTACTTTTATTTCTGTTATTTGATGCACTTATTGACTTTTTTCTCTGATGCCATTTTGTGCTGCCCTAGCAAGCCTTCCTATCCTTTTATCAACTAATGTCCTGTACTTTCACACTAATTTTTTACTAAACAACAGTTCTCCAGTTTCTTTTGTAGGTCTAGATCTGTTATGAATGTTAATAGCTTCTTGCAAGCTCTATTTGTGGAGTGCTGGTCTTTGATCTGTGGCTTTCCCTTGAATACACTAGCATCTCTGCAATTGGGCTTTGGGTGGCTTTTATGTTTTCCTACCGATTCCTTTCTTCATTCCCATCTTCTGCTTTTACTGCAGAGTTGGAAGCTGTGGCAGACCTTTCAGCATTTTTCTTTATTAAGTAAGCCCTCTCATACTGGCACAGTCCATGGCGATTCCAGCCCTCACTGTGGACTATTTCTGTRCATTCCCTAAAGGCACCAAGCCATTCAGGTGGGAGCATGTAATTTGTTTTGTACTGTAGAATTCCTGCCATGCCTATATGTATTTAGACCACAGGCAAACCAATAAAGTTGTCATAGAAACAAAGCATTTCATGAATAAATCAATTCATAACAAACTTGTAAACTTTGAAGAATCCACTGTGCTTTAACAACACATCTATTAGATAGAAACACTAATCATGTTTGTAATGAATAACGTGCATATTCTACACATGTCCTTTTTTTTAGTCCTATTGTGCATCTTATAAATATTAAGTCTTTCCTGTATGTTGTGCATGTCTCCACAGCAAGAAAAGACAGAAGTGGATGCTTGCTTGATAATGTATCAGCAGGAATTTTCCTATTTCTTTTTTGATGTGTGAGGCAGAGGTTCAGTAAACTCTGAATGCCTTTTTTACATGCCAGKGAGGATTGAAAGTATCAGTGCAGTAATTCTTTTTCTAGTCACAGACAACTTAATAGGACTTCATCCACTCTTCATCTAATTATAAAAAAGCCCAGACAATGAGAGACTGATAAAAGAAGCCGATAATATTGCTGAGAGCTGATAATACAAGCATAAGTTCACAAGCTGAGAAAATCCTACCTCCTTTCACTCCAGTTTGTTCTCACTGAAATACATGCATCTGTGGTGGAAATGCTGCTAGAACTGATCATAATACAGTATCAAAACCTCCAGTTGCACATCATGCTTCCACTAGCACCTGGGTGAAATGGGTGCAAAACCCCCCCTGACTGACACAGCACTCTGTGTGCCTGTGTGGGAATGGCAGGCCAAACAGGACACAGATTTTTTTGGAGTCTCACTCTACCAGTCCCCTAATTTCAAATTAATTGTCATGCAGTGAGGTCGTACTTGCTGTGAGTTGCACACRTGTTTGAACTCTCAGCTGCCAATGGAGAGATTTTCAAATACACCTGTGAGAAACATGCCTATGAACAAGGTGAAGGAAAAGGAGCATGTGATGCAGGGAATAAAAGAAATACCTCATTATTAAAGAAGAATGGTTAGCATTAAAATTCAGAGGCTGGGTGTCTTCCCAGTGATAAATACACATGATTAAAGCATGGTCCATAAAAGGACAGCCTGATGGGGCCCATAAAGCTAGAGCAGGTCCATCCCCAGCACCAGACCTTATTTTCAGTCTCTGTAAAGGAAGGGCCAAGCTGAGGTTTCTGTTACAGTGRAACACCCTTCTGCCTTCTCCATGCAACAGCAAATTGTGGAAAAAGACATGGATAATAGTCTTAAGTATCTATCACAGAAAACACAGGCATGAATAACAAATTGCTAACAAGATGTGATATACATGGCACACAAATCTGCCAGACACAAGGTGGAGTCTCATTCTACTGACCCCAGTAATTAAGCAGKAGGTTATTAGTTTAATATTGCTCTATAACCCATTATTATTATGTAAACTCAATCACATATACCCTTAGATGTATAGCTACATCTCACTTCAAGGAATTATTCTGAAACAGCAAGGAAAACAAATTGGAGCAATATATTTTATAATTACAARTTCAAAAATGTTTCCTTTCTTTAGATGTAATTTAAGTGCCTTTTCCAGTTCTCTAGAATATTCATTATTTGCCTTGCAGTTAAGAAAATTCCAAGTATTTATTTTATTATAGCCTGGATATTTACAGGAGACAAAGAAGCATTCTTAAAGGAAAACTTGACAACACATGCAGGTGGCCTTTTTCTCTGCAGAATTTCCCCCATGCACAATTGGAAGGCTGCAAATAAAGAACTTGGCTCACAGCTCATATGCTGCAGCATGGGCAATTTTTGTTATTGCCTCTGCACARGACCAAAGCTCTCACTGAGTTAGTGCTGTCCAGGAATATGCTGCAGGAATCACAGCCTGAAAGCAAAAATCATCAGCTTTCAAATTCACAGAGCCTTCTCTTAACTAGGTATTTTACAGATGTTATTTCCATAGTACAATGCATTACCCAGTAATTAGGTTCATTTATGGAATCAAATCAAGGCTGTCTACATTTCTGCTGGGTAATGTTCTTCACAAACAATCCTCTCTCCTGGCTCCTCTGATTATTTTATGATTCCTCTTGCTTCTTGTCAGTACAGATTAAAGGTAACACATACAGCTGGGAACAAACATAATTTTCCAGCAATAGCATTTTGTTTTCCTTAATAATTAACAAGTGCTGCTGACTAACCTTCCAGTATAAAATGTGCACCTTATCGAAAGGGAGAGGACACAGGTTAGAACAGCTCACTTGGGATATCAAAATAAGAAGTGTGATTAAAGCATTAAAGATTTAGAGGTTGACATTAAGGGATGAAAGGTGGAATTACTGTAAATATAAAACTGTTCAGCATTAAATGGAATGTGTTACACTTGAAACAGTCTTTCAAAGTGCTAACATTTCAGCATTAATTATTAATAGAAACTGACAGCTCATTTTTAATTTGAGCCTAATGACAAGTTTCCTTAAGAGATAAATACAACACRCTGGCTCAGAGGGTTTGTGGATCTTTCAAAAGGCTCTCTAGGTTGTCTAGACTTTAATCTGAAAATTCCTCATAAAATAACAGTTTGTCCACAGAAGAAAAAGAAAAAAACCCCACCAATTCAGTGAGCACCAGCCCTCTCTTTGGGAATGCCTGTCCCACATCAGCAGAGGGCCACTGACAGCCATCCCTCCCTCTGCTACACATCCAGATGGACATGGAAAAAGTCTCAAGGGTGCACCACGAAACTTTCATTGTCCCCTTCCCCACCAGACGAGCTTTGGAAAATGTGTGTTCAGTTTTCTGAGTGCTTTTCTCATCAGACCACAAACATCATGTTCACCCATCACTAATCACTTAATGTCTTYAGAGCAATTACCCATCTCCTTTCCCCATTTGTCAATTTTGAGTTATGTCACCAAAACAATGAGTTTTAGGACCCAGTTCTGATCCCAGCCCAGCCTCCATCACTCTGGAGTAAAGTCACAGCCATCAGGGATTAGGAGGACAGACATACACCAAAGCCAAGGAGGACAGACATACACCAAAAAAAGTACAGAACCACAGGTCAGGTCAGGCCAGGCAGAAGGACCTTTGCTAAAAGCTGCTGTTTCTGTCTCATCTCTATTCATCCAAAAAAAACTTTTGAAGCATCAGCTATAAATAAAAATACCATTATTATATTTCTGCTTTTGAAACTTGAATTATGATATTCAATGAAAAAATGCATTTTAGAGCCAAAATAAGATCTATTCAACAATATCTATATTACATAAAGCATATTAAATCTTTTGTTACAAGTAATARTTGTAGTAGCACTCAGCTGCTCCTTTGGGACACCACAACTCTCCTGGGAGTGTGAAGTTCTAAATAACTTTGGAATGAGGGTCAAACTGAGCTCGTTAGCTTTGGCAGGTGTAAAGGCTCATGAGTGACACTGCACCTCCTTCCAGCCATGCAAACAAACTGCAGCAAGGAGACCAAGGGAAGATAGATTGCCATTGCATTCCTACAGGGGAGGTGGRAAATGGAGGAGATGGAAAGAAAGYGGATGGGGAAAGTAGTGGGCAAAAKAMAAAGAAAGAACACCCCATGTTTTAGGATACAGCTGAGAAAAATTTCAGAAGAAAGCAGAAGGAACATGCTGATAGTTTTATCTGCTCTTACTGACACATTCAGAATTCCTCAGGGGCTGGAAAGAAACGAGGCAGTTTGCAAGCTGGGCTTTCACTGTGCACAAGGCTGTCTCACAATATGATAGGAATTAACTTGTGTCTACAAAACGGCAATATTTGGCAAAGAAGGGCACTGAGGCCATGAGGCTGTCAAATTAAAGCACATTCAGAGAAGAAAAGCACTCATACACTGGCTTAATTCAAGCATCAGGTTAAAGGAAGGGTAAMTAAGGGTAATAAAGAGGAAGTAAGAGAAATCATTGTTTGAGAACACACTACRATTTCATTGCAAAGCCTGCTGATGTGAATATTTTGGGGCTTGGCTTTTCTATTAACTCTGTGCTATTGTTTTGCTTCAAAGGCATTTGTGCTAGAAGTAGCATGTTAGSAGGATCAAAGCTACAAGATGACTTTTGGGAAAAACATTTATATAAAACACTCAGAACTTGACTTCTGGTGCTATCTTGGAGTTAGTGTTCTCTGAGTTGCTTTTTGTCACACACAGTTCCTATGGCTTATAAGAAATCAGATGAAATCAGTTGTGCTCCCCATTAGTGTCAAACAATCTCACTCTACCGTGATCACTGATCATGATAATGGCCAAGTACTGGATCTGGAGTAATTAAAAATAACATTTGGAAAGCAGGTATTTTTGGTTTTGTTAAGCTGTCTTACAGAGATTTTGCATGATGCCTGTCAATAACTTAACACCTGTATTCTGGTAAGTGGAAAAGCTGAGCTAAGAAATGCTTTTCAGTTTATACACAAAATAAAATTGCTAAACTCACCTAAATGAACCATTTAAAGCAAATTGCTTTCCCAGTACTACTCAGGACTATTTGCCATTTAGAAGTTGTTAGASAAGTATGAAATATACCTAATGAAATACACAGCCACACAAAAGTCAGGGCTTTTTTAGAAGTCATTCTTTCATTAAAGATGAGGCATTTTCTTGTAAAAATGTTGCCTGTGTGTGTATTTCTAAAGCATATTAAGAAATGTACAATCAGAAGCAGCATGCTGTTCTACCTTCTGCTCATTTCCTTGAAAAAGTTCCTGTCACAAATAGAAATGGTATCTGAAAAGACCCGGCAAGTGCATCTTTTCTAGGAAAAAGAAAAGATTTCCTTTTCATTTGAAGATTTGATTCCAGGGATGACAAGGCAGTTTGCAATTTCAGCATGTCTCCTGATTTTTATAAAAGAGAGGAACAACAGCTTCAAAGGCCCAGCTCCCAACTATGAAACCCTTTTGTAAATTTATCTCTTGGCTCCTAAGTATCTGCTTTAATAAGCTGGTGTCAATACATACATTACACTTATGAGGGTCAGGATGGCTGTCCTGACAGGCTCATGCCATTCCAGCTTTCCCAGAGCCTTCTGGGTTCCCCCATCATGTTTTACAAGCACACACACCCCAATCACAAGCCCAGCCTGCAGGATTCCTGCAGCCCAACACAAGGCAGCTGCCCTMCAAAAGGGGAACCTCTTGTTCTGTGCTGTGTTTGGAGGCTGCTCATACAACAGCAGGCACCAGTATTTTCACTAGGTACAAGATAGGATTTAATTTGTGGTTTGGCCACAACAGATGCACAGCTCACAGAAAAAGCTGTAATATACTACCTACACATGCTTCTTKGAGGCTACACAGCCTTCTTCTGCACCAAGCACACACATCCCATTTTATGACATTTCAAATAAGGGYAGCAAGTGTTGATATTGCACATATCATACTACATCAGAGTCCTGTGGCATCCTCTTGAGGGCTTTTAAACTAGCAATGTATGCTGTACATTATCTGCCTTGCATGCAGACTGGAAAGGGTTCCTTATTTCTCACCTCTCCTTCCCCCTTCCTAACATCACCACAACCTCAACTGAACATCTGCAGAAAACAATAAGGTTACTTCAAACAGATAAAAGAAATCATCAGCTTTACTCTGTAACAGACCTTGGCTGGCAGAGGCTTGAGCTCCTTCCTGACTTCACCACCMTACAGGACAGATCACCACCAGCAAATCCCATGCTCATTTACAGGGTAATGCCTCATGMCAGGATTTTAGAAGACAGCAGCAGGTCTAAGCTCATGAACCAAAATATTTTCTTTTTCTAACAATCTATTAATAAAACAAATGTGAAGGGTCATTCTAAAAACACAAAGCATTGTGTCAAGATTTCTTATTATTTTTCAGTGAGCTCCTCTCTGGTGTGTTTTTTTTCCTCTGTGTCTGCAGTGGGTTTCCAAAAGACGTAAAAGGGCCTCAGCAACCATCCCCTGGCTTGCACCCCACAGTCCCCACTCAAGGSCAGCCCTTCAGCCAGCACAAACCTGAGCTACAGCCCCTGACACCACTGGAGCTCTGCTGTGCTGATGGGGCTTTGGCTCCTGCAGTTCTGGTGCAATGATAGCCCTTTCCAGGACACGACGCTTCATGGAGGCAGCATTGATGCAAACACGACACCTTGCTCTTTGAAAGGCAGACATCTCCTACAAACTGACACCAACAATTTATACACCTGAAGGAACCACGCTGAAATGGCACCAGGAAATTTGTTTATTGTTGTTTCATCTTGTCAAGATTGGAAGATTAGAAGCTGTGCACTTTTGAAGTGGCATAYGAAGGGTGGAGTAGTGGGAGTTTTAGGAGGCTCTGCCAAGGAAGAAGAATGCAAACTGCATGTTTGGAGCACTTGGCAATAGGCCCTGCAAGTCTCTAGGAAGCAGCAAGACACGGGGAGGGAGGAGGAGATGAAACCAAAGCAAACAAGACGAGTCTGAGCCCTGGAGACAGGCAGGGAGGGGCAGCAGGCACTAGCCTGGGAGGAAAGGCAAGAAGCTGAGTTCTTCTGCTGTGCTGAAGGACAAGGGAGCATCAGTGAGAGATGTCTTGGAGACAGCTGAAGTGCTGAAATTTGGGGGTAAAAAATAGAGATAGGACCCATCAAATAGGTGCAGAGGTTAAATCACATAAGAGGAGCTGGTAGGGAGGGAAATGGTCTTGTAAACCACAAGAATCAATAAAACAGAGTTGAGGAGGAAAGATGCTGCTTATAGCAATGCYGACTGAAAACATTGAATGTGACAATGAAAACCAAGGTAGAGCACAGTAAATGTGAATCCCTGCATAAATTGGAAATCCTTGTACATATCTTCTTGGAGAATGGAGACAAAAGCCAGCTCAGCTGGTGTAAACTGGCACAGCTCCACTGAAAGCCAAGGCTACCTTTGCCATCACTGAGTCAGCCTCAGTGATGCCTTCAGACTTCTCCAGGCTCCTTGTGCACTGTCCCCCAATGTTTTATTAACTGTATCACGTATGTGCAGGCACTCAAGGCTAACAGAGTGGTCTTACCACCAACCTTAAGAAGTGTCCATAAATTGTATTTGAGATAGGTASTTGAAGAGGCATAAAAATATGAATATTGACTTTTATCCATTACTGACAGACACTCCCATAAAGAAAAAACTAAGGAGGCTTACTGTGTAATTGTTCAACACAATGATTTACTGTGCAATCCTGCAAAGCTTATCATGTAACTCATTGTGAAACTCCCTGATTTACTGTGAACACAGCAGAGCTTATCACAAGGTTTCTGTGGGAAAGACTTGGCAGCAGCTTGGGATAGGGTTTCACAGACCATTAATGATGACTGACAGGTTCATTTCAAATGAGTTATAAAAGTTCACTGTACAAAATCATCATGCTTTGTGATATTCAGATATTTTAACTTCAGTGCTGTATAAATACTCCTTACCACCAAGAAATTACTGAACAAGCACATACGAGACTGGTTTGGTTTACATTTCTCTCACACTTTATATATTATCACTAGAGTCAACCTTCACCTTTTCATGGTCTATACATGAAAAATGGAAACATTTCACTTTTTCTTCAGATTGGACTGGGTGAGAGATGTACAACGCTTCAACCCAATTATGAAAAGCTAAATGCTCTCAGCTTAGGTAAAATATCTTCAAWATCATAAATCTGTATTTTTGAAGGCTGGGAGACATGCCTATAAAATGCTAAGTGTGTGTCTGACATGTCAGATAAAACCCAGCATAAAAATAATGTAAATGCCACTTAGCCAAATGTTCACCTGGCTKCCTTTTTGCTTGGCTGGGCACAGTAAACTTGAACAAATAGGATAAACATGTGATTTTTCTTGTGGAATTCCTATGCTTGAGGGAGTCCTGACAAAACTGGAATCAGGTATTGACTGCTGCAGGTAAGTGGGGAGATACCATCAGGTTTGTGTGGCTCTGAACCTGTGCCATGCTAGAACCACACAGAAATAGCAAGTCTGCCAGTCCATAGAAAGGCCTGAAAAGGAATGGATGAAAATACCACCTGAACTACATGGACAATATGTTGAAAGCTAAATGCAAGACTGAAGAGGTCACCCAGAAGGTACCACCAGTTCAGGCCAAYTCACTRTCAAATCTTGCATCAAGCACAAGACTGCCWGCCTGCTGAAGCACTTTGCACAGGCCAGCAGCAATTTTAAACACCCATTTCCCCCTTCCCAATTCTATAAACAGTAACCTGGGCTTTACAAAAGATCAAGTCTTCATCTCACGTGGCCACACTACAAATTGCACATTATTCTGCAGTGGATAAGCTCATGCATTAATCATGTTATCATGAGTACAGGGAAGAKCAGGAAATGCTTAATGCCCAGTTTATTTGCAACAGCCCAGTGCATGCCATTGTACAGCACAGCCAGGTGATCTTTCCTTGTGTTGTTCWAACAGGTGGATGCTAAGACTTGCTTTCCTTGTACTGGACAAAAGCCAAACCCTTTTTGTTTTGCCCTTCAGAGGCTTTCTGTGCCCACTGCAGTGTAAAGATGCCAGCTCAGTCCCCAGTGCATCAGGGCAGTCTGACTTTCCCACTCCTGTCAGGGATCACAGCAGCCTTATAAGAAGCAAAACACAACCCTGAGAACAAATCAAACATGCCCAACAAGACAGGCCTGTGCAAATCTCYCACTCTAACCCTGTTCAGTGCTGATATGAAAAAAGATACAAGTGTGGCTCTGCTGCCATAGCTGTGACCATTCCTACTCAGTCAGGTCTGGACTTGGTAAATGGATACAGGCTGTAAAACCTGCAGCTGAAAATGGCAGCTTGGACACATCTCCAGCTGCTCTGTGCTTCTGCAGAAGGGTTTGTTTAGGTAGCCCCACTAACAGCCCACAGCTCTTTAGCCAGTGGGATGAGAGGAAGAGCAAARGCATGCTGGTGCCATGGAGACACACAACTCCAGGACCATGGCARAGAGCAGGTTTCCTTTACAAACAAGCTGAATTCTCCACTAAGGTGTTTTTGGATCACACTGTGTTAGCCACGACCACAAGAGGAATCTTAAAGCAATCTGTTTCTAAAAAAGCCCACCCAGTTTTCATTGTTCCTGTTGCAAAAAAGCATTTAAACACATTTTGCACTGTTACAAGTAAAGAACACTGAGCCAGCATAGCCACAGAACTGCCTCAGCTTTCTTTTTTCCATGAATCAGTGATTTAACTTGCATTMCTTATACTGGAAAACAGCAGGATTTCCAACTCCTGTAATTAATTTTCAATAYTGCAGAAGACTGAGCACCTGAGTCACTCACTACAAAGGGGACCAAAGCACCTGGTTCAGTTWTAGCATGTGACAAACTGTTTCAAGTAATCAGGGCCAGAGAAGTGTGCAGCAGTAGCTGCTGTAGGTGCTTCCACAGCATCATTTTCCTGCTCATCTGCTAACATGATTCAGTGCTATCTTGCCACTGGACTGGCTGACCTATTAAAAATGTATCTGGACATACAGCTGYAGCCTGTGATATACAGTTAGCACTGCTCTGTCAGATTGATTTAGAGAAAGGAATATGCTTATCTGGAAAGGTAAAAATCACAAGGCAGAAAAGGAACAGCTGGCAAGTCTTAAAGACAAAGGGGAGGCTCTCTTCAGACACTTTTCTTGTATAATTTATGCTGTAGACATTTTACTCTGTCTAATTGCCCCATTTCAATCTAATGTCAGTTAATCAATGACTTCTGCATAGCATGGAGGTGAACCCTGGATGAAGAACAAATGCATAAATTTGGTCTGCCTTTTTGCAGGCTCTACTTACAGTGTCTCATCTTTTGCATTTGCTTTCTGGAATTGAAATTTCTTCTCTTTTGACTCATCCCCAGCAAACACCCACGCTCTCCCTCTTTTGAGTCACAGTGTTTTTGTATTTTTAAATCATGATTACACTTCTGTAAAAATGTAGATTTCTGAAGTACCTCACCACTGCTTTTTACTATTGTTACTTTATTATTCTGTTATTTTTATTTGGAAGGTCTGTTTCTCAAACCTCTCCAGGTGGTAAGATCCCAGATACRTCATGAAACAAACATTATGACTTTTTGCCTTGCTTCTAAAGTCTTGATTTCATGCCTTTCTTTCCCTTACTCAATACATTCAACCGTACTTTTAAAACCAGAACATATTATCCCAAGTACTTGGASGGACCCACAGGTTTTTTTAATCTTCCAGGCTAATCTATGTAGAGCAGTTGGAAACAAAAAACATTCAGAGATGATGCCAATCAAACCCCACATGTAAAGGGCCTGATTTGGCTGGTGCTCCGATCTACAACTTTGTGGGATAAAGCCCATGTTCCCCTATTACCTTCACACCAATACTACAATTTAAACAGACACATCCAAATACACTTGGGGGTATCCTGGAGGAGAATCCTGCACCTATCCCAGAGAAGCAGACTCTTGCTTCTCCTTCAAACTTGCCCTACCAGAATCTGGCAAAATGAATAGAGAAAGTTTCATATTTTTTTAAGGAAAACTGGAAAACCCGCTCAAGCAGTAGCTTAACTGAGTGCAAGGTTTGAAACCTGTGGGTAGTTATCCTCTGTCCTCCTGGGGGCCTGATAAGCCTTGTATGGAGTTGGACAAAAATACAGGCAARCCATTAAAGTGATACTGTTTTCCATATTATTTTCTAAATGGTGGAGAAATGCAACATAAGGTGCTTTATTTATCCAATTTCTTTGAATGACCTACATGTGTAAGGTCTTCTGCCAAACGGATGAAACAGTGCCCCAGGTTTCTTAAGAGCTGAATGTTTATTGAGGAGGTGTTCTGGAGAATTTTAACTTGATCCATTCCACTGCAAAAAACTGTAGCTCTTCCCTTGAAACAATCCATGCAATTTGGACCAACTCATTGTCTAACACTGCCCCAAAAAAGCAAACTAAGACAAACCCTCCAACTTCTCAGCTGCCAATTGCCACCACCCCAAATCTTTTGCCATAGCCTGCACAAAACACATGGATGCCAGGAAGCTTGTGTTTTGATCTAGAAAAGTATTCAAAAATAGCTGGGGTTTGCACAGAATAGGGAGACACAAGACCAGGCAGGTGAGCAAGCACTGATTAGCACAGAAACCCACTGGCTGCACAGGAGACCAAAGGAGAGCACAAGCTCAGCTGCAGCTATGTCAGCTCAGATTGCACCAGCTGCATCCCTGCAGGAGCTGCTGCCTCTGTCCTCRTGTCTCTGTGGAAAATTCTAGAACACTAGATTGAAAAGCTCTTGCAGAACAATTGCTCCAAGGTACTAAATATAGCTACTTCTTTATTCTCCTAAGAAATCTTGCCTCTCTAATAAGAAATAGGTTATAGATACATGGGGCAGGGCAGGTTACTCCAGGTTAAGTAAATGCTATTGAAGTATTTCCTTACCTCAATTAACCCATGTCTTCTTCCAGCAGGACAGAGAGGCAGGATCAGAACCAGTCACCAAAGAGCTGGCAGGGAGAGCAGGGCAGCCTCAACCACAAGTCCCACATTCATAGCAACAGCACAGGCCTGGGGGCCAAGCTCAGGGGAYAATCTGCAGGTCAGGGTCAAAGCTAGAGACACGCTACAGACTGCCAGCCAGGTCCAGACTGCCAGGACAGCTCTGCCACCAAGCCTGGAGCCCAGACACAGGCCAGAGCTCACAGCAGAACAGTGCACACACCAGCAGCCCTACAGCACTGCAGAGAAACAAGGGGAGGYGAAGGGCTGAGCTTAAATCCTGAGTCCCTGGAGGGGGTGGGATGCCTCAGGTGGGGCTGCTCAGGGCGTTAATGCCTATCAGTGCCTATCAGTGCCTCAGGGCACCTGACACCTCATTCMTTGTTCAATTAATTTCTGTGCACATTTACAGCAAAGTGGGGGGTTAGACTACATTGTGCCATGTACTTGGAAAAAAAAAAATTAAAAAATACAGAACCCCACCAAAGCAAACGCCAGGTACCCTAGTGAAAATATTGAGAGACTGCTATTAAAAATACCAGCTCTGATATGGWGCCTCAGAAGAGATATGAGGTTTTATTTAATATTTTCTAGCTGAACTCAACATTCTGCTCAGGGAGCTACAGTAGTGCACAATCAAAATCTTCYCTTATTTACCACAACAGTCTACTGTATTGTGTCACATTGTTGCTGGTACAGAAATTATTTCATATCMTTTTTTAGTTGTAAATTACAGCTCCAAATTTTTCCATATGCTTTATTCAATACACATTGAACTGTTATGTTAATTGTTCCAAAATAGATGGAATTTGTCATCAAAGAACAGATCAAGATCCCACTAACTTAAAACAGCCTTTTTCTTCTGCCTGAAAAGAGTAGGACTACCTGGGGTTATTTTTTCCTTTGCCAAAGGAGAGAATCAGACCGATGAGAGTTTGGCTCATCAGGAAGATGTATAATGTATTTTATCTTCAGTTTTTGAGAAAACCCTGTGTCAGAAACGTGTATTGTAGGTGGAATAAATTCACTGCTGTATAAAATTAGAAATCATTCTGAGATCACATGTAAAACAAACATGGTCAACAAAAAGGTTTTTTTGTTTTAAAAGCTATTTGATTTGTGTTAATACTCCTCTTCTAATACACCATCATTAGTATTTTACTGATCTCAAAGTTCTTGATATTTCAAAGGCTCTGATTAGAATTTTCTCCAAATATAAGAAAAAAATCTATTGTACCAATTATATGAGCAATCTGAAGTCTGTAGTGTGTGCYGCTTTACAGGACAAAACAGTAGCAAAAGGAAATAAAAGCCACTGTCAATCTTCAATGAAATTAACACAATTTAAAGCTGCTCCAGGCAAAACAATGAAATCTGTAATTTATCAGCACTGGATAACATCACCAGGAGAATTATTTAATGATTAACTACAGTGGGCTGGAGCCTGAGGTGAGGCGCATTGGCTTACGGCTTCCCTTGGAGTGTGCTCTGCCTCAGAGCTGAAACACTGGCCACTGCCACTGGAGAATAAACCCCAGCAGGGCTGTCCTGCTGCCTGGGACATGACTGGCATGAGGGGAATATGGAGACAACCTCCTCCCCAGCTTTGCAAGTGTAGGAGTGCTCTGGACTGGCAATGAAAGCACTGATGCATTGGAACAGCTTTAAATGCAAAACCAATAAAACCACTCACCATAGGAAGGCCAGAAGCTGCTCTGTCACTGATGCAGATTTTATCATTGCCCCTTTTCACACCAAGTATTTTTTGCAATAAAGAACTGAAAAGGGGAAGGAGCTTCATGTTAGTATTTAATATTGTAGCTTAAGTACTGGTAAATTACATTTCTGCGCTTCATGGAAGCAATCTGCTTCTGTGACTAAACAGATTTCTGTGTCAGAGCTTAATGATGGGGCTCAGAGTGACCAGGGGAAGCCATGGGGAGAGGTGCCACATTTATCAGCCTTCCATGGGGTGCAGAAACACAGACAGCATTCCAGAATGGGGGACCAACAACCTGTCTCTACCCTGGAAATAAGGAAAAGGGGACCAGCTATCAAGATACTGATAGTTGGAATCACAGAGAGGCCAGACTGGCGTAACCAAGAGCAGACAGCCTTGGGAATGACCTAACATGGTTTGTGAGCACACGTGCACCTCTCATCCTTGCACATAGGGGTTGCTCAGCGTTGGTGACCACTGCTGRGTGTYCCCCTTCCAGCCTCTCCCTGCACATTTCACAGCACCAGCACGGGCAGGGTGCCAGCAGTGCAGGGTGCCTGTGGCCAGCACCCTGCAGGGCCACCCATGTCCTGCCACCCCCAGCACAGCCTTGCTGCTGCCTTGGARCACATTGCCTCAGGTTCCCATGGAGGGCACAGCTCAGCTGGGCAAGGCAGAGAGGTCCATGCCAGCAGTGCCACCCAGCAGCTGCTCCTGGGGGCAGCCACAGCATCCCTACACACCTGGAAGGAATGAATTCCACATGGTATTTGGGAAAGTCAAAGAGCTGTTGGCTTTTCCACGTGGCTAAACAGCTCCCAGCTGAAATCTGAGCTCCASACTTGTCCCTGGCCCTGCCACTGTTGCTTGGCTCTTGCCCAGGGCTGTTGGCTTGGTCCTGGCACTTCCCAGCTCTAGGGTGGGGATTCTGATTGTAGGTGCATGAAAGACTCCACCAGGATGGAGCCAGAAAGCTTTGGAGCAAGTGTATTTCCTCTCCTGGGAGCAGCYCTGTCTGTGAAGCTACGCCTCTACWTGGCTTTCTACGGCCGGTGAGCAAGGAAGACACCTAATTCCTTTTATTATATTTTGTAGCCTGAAGACAGTGAAAGTGTTGAGACAGAAATATCCTAGATCAACTTCTCCATCATGGTAATCAAATAGTGCATGGACTGTTGATTTAATAATGCATTTTTGCTATAGAGATGCTAAGAGTGTGTAAAGTATCTTCATTTTTAAGTATTATAGTCATTGCAGTCCATTGGGACATTAGCTATGTGTTACCTTGGTCATTTTGTGTCTGGGTTCTTTCAAATTTGTCATTTTTATGCACTCTCCAAAATGTCTTCAGACTGGCAGATCCTTTTTCATTGTAACTTCTGGGATGAACATCAACAAAGTTCTCMCTGCTACAATTAACAAAAGTAAGGCTGTGTCTCCAAAAGATGATTGTCAGTAATATCTATACACAGATTGTACTATTCTCTCCCTAAGTCTTGCTGCTGATTAACAGGGTGGGTTTTTTCCTGAAGAATATGTTGTTTTTCTAGTTTGCTATTAGCCTCCACAAATGACTGTGTGATGCAGTTTTGTGTCTCCAAGCCCACAGTAAATGAGAAACATTTTGTAGAATTTTCTTTTGCTCTTGAATTTTTCAACATGCACATGGGATAAGAATGTAACAAGACTCCAATAGAATTTTATAATTGGATCAAAACACAGTTCACCCACATATGAGCTGGATTGGTTGTGATAGATGTCAGGAGAAATTCTAAGGCAATACTAAAATTCTTTTATTCCATAACTGCCAAATAAAATAGTACTAAAAGCCCGTGAGCAAAAGCCTCCTGGTTTGGCTGGGTTTAAATAGGAAAAGAGTAATCAGATAGTGGATGAGGCATCAGTAAAATCAAATTATGTGAAGCCAAATGATACAATTGCCGTACCACCCTCCCTACCTCCATTTCTGTTCCAGTTCTGAACACATTAATCACGGTTAGATCATTTGCACCTTGGATCCAAACCAGGTATGCCATCCCATCTTTGGGAATAACCAAAGGCTGAAACCCCTATGGGTGTGTATAATAGCTCCTCGCAGCTCCTCTGGCTGCTATCAAGACCTCATCAGATCTCGTCAGATGGGAGTGGCTGGCCGGAGTGTGCATGTCTTCCTGGGTTATTTACTCTACAGCTGAAATACCGACTTGCCTGCTTCCAAGCAGAGGCAACGTTGTTTCCTCACGGTTCTACGGGCTGGTGCTTGGCCCCACCCGTCCGGGCTAAAGGATCCTACCGACCCCACACTGCAAAGCTGAAGTGTACAGGGACCCCGTCGACCAGTCCTACCCCATGGAGGGACCCCGTCGACCAGTCCTACCCCATGGAGGGACCCCGTCGATCAGTCCTACCCCATGGCCGGGTCGTTGCATACCCCAGAGCTGCTGCCTGCCCGGAGCCCCCTGGCACCCGAGCTCAGCCCCTTTTCTCGGCGCTGTGTACGCCCAGCCCTTGCAGCGCCGAGCTGTCCCACACAGCGCCGGGAGCCGGCAGCTCGGGTGGGCGAGCTCCAGAAAACAGCAGCCCTTCCCTTCCTACCGCAGCCCTTCCTACAGCAGCCCTTCTTCCTACAGCAGCCCTTCCTACAGCAGCCCTTCCCTTCCTACAGCAGCCCTTCCTACAGCAGCCCTTCTTCCTACCGCAGCCCTTCCCTTCCTACCGCAGCCCTTCCTACCCCGGGAGCCAGAGCTGAGCTGCCTTCCCGGGCGCTGTGAGACACTGAGCTCGGCTCCAAAAGCACGAGTGCTGTAAGACAGCCACTGCCAAAATGCTGCTATTTCTGCACGAAACACGCGGAGAAGCCGTGCAGGAGCGCTCAGGGTCTGCGCTGAGCCCCTCCGAGAGCAGCCTCGGGCAGCAGGGCCGGGACCACTCGCCCTGCCCCGCATTTGCCTTCCCTGGCGGGGATGGCCTCACCCCGACCTGCGCTCCCCGGGGACAGCCAACAAAGGCAGGGAGGGCGAAGCAAGCGCCAGCCCTCCCCAGGCCCCGGTGCAGCCTTCCATTGTTGTGCGCAGTGCCTAGATTGTATGTCAGCGATGCAACATAATTAATTAGATTTAGATTAGATGAGAATACATTAGACGCAGTGAGACGCTACCTTCCTGCCTGTCCATCCCTGGAAGAACTGGGCACAGTTTCTTTCCTTATGCATATTCCCTTAATAATATATTTGTCACAAGGATTCTTCCTACACCCATCTGGCATATAGATATTTTTCCAAATTTGTCATTTTTTATGTACCAAAACCTATTTTACTTCAGATGCTTTCATAATGAAGCAGCAAAAGCCTGCCATAGCTTGATATATGGAGCAGAAATCACATCTGTGCCAGGCTGTTTTCTAATCAGATAAAGCACTGAATACCTGCAGTGCTTTTTCTTCTGGCCTTTGAATAGATGTACCTGAGTGACTTCCAGTGCTCCTCTAGCTTTGCATTTACAATTACTACAAAATRCCATTCCTACTTCTAGCTTTCAGCTAATTTCAGTGCTTTTAAAGCAAAAGAAAAAGAACCATTAGAATTGCCTAGTGGTCCCCCGCACAATGCAAACCATGGAAAGTCATTCTGCAACTTGGGCATCAGCCCAAACACTCGTGCTTGAATTAGAGTGTACTTTTCAGAAGGACATTTGCCCTCATTTCTCCTTTTAATGCTGTCAATCACACCATATAATTTAGATATCTGCTAGTAGTGAGGAGTGAAATGGGCAACAGAGTGGGGACTTCAGTGAGTTTGTTCTWACCAAATTTGGGCTCCAGACAGAAGGAGAAAAAGAGGCGTGATATCCCATTTTCACCAGCTGCAGAAGTCTGTGGTGCAAGGAACTTCACTTAACAGACTTAGGAAGATGCTTCTACTTTTCTCTGAGCCTTCACCTGCCCTGCTGTGGCCTGGCTCCTTTGCATGCACTCAAACAACAGGCAAGATGGATTCTGCAGGACGTAATTTCATCTGAAGCCACATTAACTCCCCAGACACACTGTCTGCTTCTTGTGGTACATCCCAGGAGAGGCTTCGTTGGCACAGCAGAGACAGGAAGGCTGATGGTTTGTGGCACTCCCCTATGCCAAATCCCGGGAGAGACTTCCTCCTACTTTGAATTTCCTCTGTTCATATAAAGCAAAAGGACAATCTGAGCCATTGCTCTCAGTATACTTCAAAACACAGTTTGAAGTGTGAATTTTTCAATATCTGAAGCATTGGCTTTTATGATTTATTTATTGATATTCCAGGACAAGCATCACAGAGTGAGGCTGGCACCTACTCCAAATATAACAACAATGATTGAATGAATAGCAATATTTTCATAGACATTTTGTCCATTACTATGCAGATAAATTTTGTCTCTGTATAATAACACAAAGATATCGAGATGATAACATCAAACACGTTGGAGAAATACTAAAAAAGCCCAACTCTGARCCACAACAGTTCATATTGTTTCATTTCTGACAACAGCATGCACTTTATGAACAGAGCCTGGCTTTATAGTGGGTGTGACTCAGGCATAGGAGGTGTGCAGGGTTTGCTGTCTTTTATCCCTTGAGTCCACCTTGCAATATTGCTGGTATCCGTGTGTAACAGATAGTGTTGTGCACTGGGCTGGAAGATAATAAATAGATGTGAGCTGATGATTTACAGGAGGGTGCTTGGAACTCCTTGAACYGCTGGGGAAGGGAAACTGTGCCGGTACAAGGTTGTGCTGTCAACCTCGCAATAGTTTTTCCTCTCTCCCGAGGGCAATTTCTCCAAGACGTARCTTGCTTCCTGCCTCATCATCTGGAAATTCACAAATCAGAGGAATTGTGGTTAATTACTAAAATGGCTGATCCATAGATCCTTAGCTGTCAGAGCCTGGGGGGAGGGGTTTAATTGTTGTTTTCCTCTGAAAAAGATTTCTCCTAAAGTGATGAAATAACTCACATTAATGAAGATTGCAAATAGAAGACTTTTGTGATTATTTCCAGTTGTTGCAAGAATTGCTTATTTAAAATGCATTGCTTTCTTAAGTGAAGAAACTGAAATTTCTCCAAACATCCAGAATAAATTTAGCCCTAAAACATTCATAACGAAGGATGAATGCATATCCAGGCTATGACTGCATGTGATCTCTGATCATACAGTAGTTAAGTTATACAATCACAGTGATTTATGGTACTAAACTGTGGAGCCTCATATCTGCAGGGGTGTGGGTAAAGGGGTGGAACTCTCATCAATCAAAAGACTATACTTGTTCAGCATTTGGATAATTAAGGCAGACAGTAAAAAAGCATGAAATAATATTTTTAAAAAATGAAATCWGAATATCTATTTGCATAGTGTTATTAAGCAATACAATGCTGAGACACTTTTTTAAAAAGCCTGCCTAGAAAYCCACTTATTACCTTGTAGCACTTGATATATGTGTTCTTCAAATTCATGCTGAGAGTATTTGTAGAGTTGTTATATAATACACATATTGTCCTCGACTTAAAAAAACAGGATTACAAATAAAGCCTTTTTGGTTTATTCCAAGACATTAAAAAAAATGTTTAAAAGCACAAGCAATTTTAAAGTGCAAAATTCTAAAATTTCACTCATCCTATTGATAGTGCTTTTCTTTCAATTCACCAGTCCCAGGTAGCCAGGCATAATGAGGGGCTAGCACAGGGGAAATGTATTAATCAAACAATGTTAAAAAAAAAAAAAAGTTTAATTAACTGCATATTTTGTAAAAGCCACATTTCATTACTGTTTGTTAGGAAGATGGAAGCATGCACTGGAAACACTAATTCTAATTATTACTTGAAGTGGGAGTTTTTGGCAGAAGGTCAAGGAATAATAGAAGAATGTGTGAATCTGTGCTACAGCATAGCAGTAAGACTAATCATTTGAATACAGCCAGTTGCTTTTTCTTGGACTGTCTGTGTGCTGTTCAATGTTCTGGATGAATCTAACACAATCAGCCTGTTCTCTGGTGTATATCCACTTCCTGCTGACTCAGGGCAGCTTGCCTCTTCTGCCATTTATTAAAATGAAACATTCCTATTAAAACACCATTTTTCAGAGAGATGACCAAATAATATTAGTAATGACATTATTAAAACTATTTTGTTTAAAATGAACTGTCACACTTGTGTGTTGCAAAGCAACACAAACAAATCTATTTCATTTAGTGAGAGATTGTTTTGAAAAGCTGGATTTCTTTCTTTCTATTAGAAGGTACTGCAGAGGGGATGTGATGTGTGCTCCAGGAAACCTCCAGCTTTTATAGCTATTAGAAAGGAGGAATATTGTTTCTAGTACTCTCCATAGCAAATAATGTATAATTCATGGATTCCATTTACAGGCAGATATGATCCATGGTCCCCAACGTTTATATCTCCTAATAATCTATTAATGATTTTAAAAGTAAAGGGTAATAGAAACATTTTGTATGAGCAACATTTACTCGTGACTGTGTTTTTCTCTAATTGTATAGTACAAGCATGTATAGAATTACAACAGAAACAATGGAAATTAATTAACCTATGATTCCCAAATAAATATTTATTGAATATAAGGTCACATGGCCAATAATTTGAGATTTGCTAGTGAAAGACCCTATTATCATCAGACAGCATGCSTTAGAAGAATTGTGCAGGGAATGGAAAGGTACCTGCTCTATAACTATKGCTTGAAATGACCCCTAGATTTGGAAATAGGATTTGTATTGAGATTTTGGCTCCCCCATCAAACATGGATGGAACAAGAAACAAAGAAATTTAACATATATCTCAAGAATTTGAACTTCTTCGGTTCTCTTTGTAACAGCAGTGAATARATGAGAGTTCATGGGGATGCAATCTTGTTTAATGTTTTAGGATCAGCTACTCTCCATTTCCATGCTCTATCTGAAACGTTAGAGTCAGTCTGAAAAAATGCCAAAACCCTCTTCTTGCTTTTGACAGAACAAACACACAGCAACASCAGGCAGTTAATTCCAGATTTGGGGTGTTTTTTCTACTCTGAGTGTTTGCTGCTTGCAGGCTTGCATGTTTTGCCTCCAACTGATACCCCAGCCCATTGCTGAGCCACTSACCCTTCCCTCTCCCTCTCCACAGRAGGATCTGCCAATGTAGTGATTCACTTCTGTATCAGAAACCACACAAAGAGAAACAGTGCAAGACATGGCCACATCTGCTCTTTGTTAAAAAAATACATCTGAAGTAATGATGCTGTAGGCAACAATAAACCATTTTAATCAACTAATGGAAAGAAACATCCTGTCAAGGACAGTTTTGATGATTTTCATTTTATAACCCATAAGCACTGGGTACTAAAATACTGGACAGTATTTTAGACCAGGGTATCAGTTTAGATAAAAGTTKAGAGAACTTTTTCTCTGAGTTTGAAGAGTTTGTCTGAGGATAAGGAGAAAAAAATAATATGTCAATCTCCACAGCATCTCTCTATATGTCTAATAAAAAATATTCCTCATATCACATAAATAYGAGAAGAATGATGGACTTAGGAACATTTATTAACAAATAAATACAGGGTTTTTTAAAAAAAATGCATATATGATGTAAAATCCCTTTATTGTACCAGCTACTCCCTTCCTAGAATGCTGATTTCTCAGAGAAAATGAGAACAACTTATGTAAGGTTGGGAAASATAGACAGCACTTTGGATCAGCACCTTATCTCACTCCTTTGTGGGTGACTCTGTGGCATCCAGATCCTGACCATAAGCTTGTGCCAGTGCTGTAATCTTCTAGTGTGATGATGTTTTCCAGGCTGTGCCTAAGAAGGCAGTCTCCTATACCCATTCTTGTATGTTATACCTCTATTAYTATATCTTCCTCCCCTTTGAGGCATGGAAGAACACTTCTGTGCTCATAACCCTTATAGAAATGAGAATTGCCTGAAAGCCACTGCCATGTGAATTTGGGAAGCTGGGTGGTGGGTCCACCACGAGAGAGGCGGTTCAGAAAACAGTTTATATGCTATTCATATTGACCCAGATGTGTAGAAAAAATACTTTTTTCTTTAGTAGAGGCTACTTGTCAGTATAAACAATCACAATCACATTCACAATGAAAATATACCAATTCTGCACAACARAAAAGCCTGTTGGTACATAGACTTCACAATTCGTTACAGATTTCCTTAATTAAATGAAYGTAACAAGTTGATTAGACTTGAGAAGCTCTGAGAAAAAGTCAGATCCATTTATACTGAAAAGTAGGACTCAGAAATAAATTATTCACAGTTGATTAGACTAAGACAAGCATTTCTCAAACATTTCTCAATACTTCAGAAAAAGCGACATATTGAACTCTATTTTACTGTGAGGCTCAAAATGGCAATTAACAGTCCTAAGCTGCATATAAAACCCAGTATGAACCACGTTTACAAGAACATTGTGTGTGAATCAAATTACTTTATCTTTGGTTTGAAGAACTTAGAAATAATTGCCAATAAGTATTCATGTATAGGGCCAGTTTTTTGAAACAAGTTAGTTTAATTACTACTAGTGTCAGGAGTACGTGTAGGCGATTTTATTAGACTTAATGTGTTTAGTGAAACTCTCTGAACTGTAGCTGGTATATTTCTGTAGAGGATGAAATATTTAATATAACTTTATTATTCTTACTYTCTAATATTGTATTTATTTCTAAATGAAATCCCAGGATTTGGTGCTTTTGTTGCATTCACAGAGAATACCAGGATGAAGCACAGCAATGTATTTATCCTCCAGAACATCTGGACACTATGTAGACATGGCTTTCTATAGATCCCACTTGTAAAGTACATTCCTTTCAAGCTGCATGTATTTAGAGCCCTCTCCATTTGTACCCACACCTGGACCCCAACACAGTGATGAGCAGAAGCTCTTCCATGAAAGAATGTAAATGGGAAAAAAATAGAGACAGAGAGAGGAAAGGTCCCTAAGATGTGAACATCAAGGTCGTGAAAAATGATAGAAATCCTTGATGATTTTCATTTAGCAGCTCTTTCACTTCTAGCAACATCTTTCTCAACTTGAACTTTCCACATCCAAATTAGTAAGAAAATCAGCAAATTATATCAGAAACTCTGTAAGTACATAATCCTAAGTAGGCAATTCCAAGATATCCACACAGGTGAATGATCAAATCTTACCGTATATCCAACAGCGTTTCAAGTGATGTGACTTGTGGATTTGCTTGCTTTTCTGTTTTCCTTCCCCACTGAGGCCAYACACCCAGGCCATTTCCAACACTGCAGTGACAGTCAGGCTGCCCAGCTCAGGACACCCCACTGCACCTGCCATGGCTGTGGGATGGGCAAGGCCATGGCCTGCCTGGCACAGGAACGGGCACTGAGGGGACACAGAAACAGAAATGGGCACTGAGGGGTCACAGAAACAGAAATGGGCACTGAGGGGACACAGAAACAGAAATGGGCACTGAGGGGTCACAGAAACAGAAATGGGCACTGAGGGGTCACAGAAACGGGCACTGAGGGGTCACAGAAATGGGCACTGAGGGGTTAGAGAGACAGAAACAGGAACTGAGGGGTTAGAGACACAATGCCACTGTGTCCTCCCTCCTCCAGGAGCAGACTCAGATGGCTCCACACCAACAGAAGGGTAGAATCAGTAGGGCAATAAATGTAAAACAACATGGCACTTCTCCATCATCCATATTTTTCATCACCCAATTCCAAAGGTATTATCTTGAACACGTCAGTTCYATGTGAAGGTTTACAGACATCTGCAAACCTTCATACTTCAAGGAACACAACAGTTATGCACTTTGCTGGTGTGATATAAATTAGCAGTTTCCTACTCTTCATTGCCACAATAAATTGACACAGAAAGAACTGTTGGTATATACAACAACATCAAAGAGCCTGGAATAGAAATAGTGAATTGCAGTTATAAAAATAAATTCCTATAAAGAAGAGAGAAGCGAAAAGGAGACGAATGTTCTAATCTTACCTTCATCATAATCTTATTAGCATTTCTCAGTGAGTAGTTCAAGTATCAGTCTATACTCTTATGAATCTGTCTCATAAATATGTCAAGTGCAAAGTATAGTTATTTTAATAGTCTGTGTTGGTGGGCCATCATGGATTTAATTAAGAGACAACCAGTGTGTGAAATATGACACAAAAGCACCAAACTAAATGGAGAAATGTTTTACTGCAGATTTAAATCAGGGACACACAAGTAATGATGATCTGGCCTTACAAACCTACCTACATTTAATTAATGCAGACCAGCACAGACCTGTTCATACAGAGAAAAAAAAAAGGGGCATTAAAAATAATGATTTAAGCTATACTATGTTATTTATAAAGACATTTGCATTATCTCCAACAGCATTATGTTATTCATAAATGTGTGTTGGTTTGTGGGTCTTAAATTACTTTCCAAATACCGGAAATGCATCTCTAATAAGAATTAGTAAAATACTTCTTTCAGCTATCCATTTCCCAAAATGAAGCCTTTATTAAGCTTCCTGCCTTCCTTTGAAGGGTCTCAGAATGCTCAAATCAGTCTGTTACAAAATTGCCAATATCCTTTTAAGGTTGCAATGAAAACTGTTATTTTCCACCCAAATCTGCCCTTTCTCCATCTTYTCCCACCTATTCAAAAAATGAGGGCATGCTCAGCACTGTGAGTACGCAGGATTAGATTTTYTAGCACTGCACAATCCTTCCTGCTATCATTTTGGTGCACTGCTTTGACTTGATAGGAGATTTGGCAAGATACACTGGTTTTAAGAAGCAGTGCAAGAGCATATATTTTCACGTTTAAATTCCTTAAATTCCTACTTAGGAATTTAACACTATTTTAGAAAGAAAGAATCCAATAATTCTATGAAACCATTCCAGTATCTTGAACTGATCTTGCAAAATCATTGACTGCCAACAACATCAGYTGCACTGAAGCTGAAAGCAAGGCTTACTATTGATTTGTAAGGGCACAGAAGCAGGCTGACAATAAACAGTTAAGGATATGCCTGTCTGGCTGCAAGCATTGATACCTGGGTCAACTACAGGAACCATATTAATACAWGATTTTCATGTCTAAGATGTTGCTTTTTATTAATCTGATCCAACAGGTACTAGCTATTTCATGTTAACTTTTATAAATTCAAGCAGCTTCCAGTCATTTAGAATAGAATAACCTTTAATTGGTTGGTTGGTCTAACAGGCAGTTAAAGTATTCAGAGATTTTATTAACCTTTTATTACTAAAGGAGAAAAAAAAAAGGTAGTAGCCAGAAAGCAACATGAAGTGAACTTAGTCCTTATTTTCAGAAAACTCCGAGCTGTGGACTCTAGGTGCTCTCCAAACACCATAATTTGGACTGCCAGGAATGTAATAAAAACTGGAAATTGACACAAAAATGAAAGTACTTGGAAGAAATAAATTCATAGCTACTTTTATTTTTTGGTGAAGAAAACATCAAAGGTTTGCAACTCAGCCTGGAAGGCAAAAATGGATAAAAGGATAGAGCCTATAGTTTCAAAATATTTTTCTCYTTAATGAACAGTTGAAAATATCCATAAATCTCTTGCAGTATCACTTTATTTAAAAAGCAGTCAAGTCTTTTGTGCCTGACATGTTTATAGTAAACCTATTAKCATCTGTCATGTTTGCATAAATTGTCCAAAAGTTCATCCTGTCTTGGCTGTCTTTCAGTATTCATTAGTATTGAAGTAACTTTTGGAGTAAATGAAGGGGAAAAGTACCCAGAAATTGAGATAATGCATAGAAAGAATGAGACTTCATATAACTAAAAAGAACAAACAGAGCTTAATTCAGCTAAATTCACAGAAATTCGGTTTTTCTTGAACTAACCAATATGTGTGTAATAAATAACCACAGAAAATCAGGACAAAATTCTAAATAATATCTCATAAGGTAGTAATATAGTCCCAAATAGGTATKTATATGGATACCTAACTAATCAAATGGCTCTTGTGACACATCTGCTGTGAGGCATCACSTGGATTTAGCATACCTTTGCACCTTCCTCTGATAGGAAGAATTGCAGTGCAGAAACACAATATGAGTCACAATCTTTCACCTTCTTCCTCAATTAAGAAGACAAATATAATAAAAATGGAAAAAACAACACTGAAAAAGAACTACCATGGGGGTACAGCTTGAAACACAGGGCTGGCTGAAGCTCCTGTCTGAGGGGAGGCACTGCCCAGCTGAGGGCCCCTGCCCTCATAGGACAGAGGGTTTAGGTGCTTCCAGSCTCCAGAGTGTGTCCTGGCTGAGCTGTCAGCTCCATCTGGGATGGYCCCCAGCACACACAGGCTGCCTGTCTCCCCTCCCAGCCTCAGCACAGGCCTGGCTTACAGGGCTTGGCTGTGGCATGGGTGTTTGCAGGAGGCAGCACAAGCACAGCCCCCTTCCCATCAGGGAGGAAGGATCAAACACAGAGCTTTCAACTTCTCGACAAACACTACCAAATTCAAGAGCTTCCTCTCAGGAATAATTAGAGGCACTTTGGGTGGCATTGCAACTGGAGCATCTAAACATCTTCTAGGTTCCTTGTAGCACAAGGTAGTGACTTGATAAAAGGGGCTGAAAACCAARGACATAATTTTGCTGAGTTACTCAAGTTACAAAGAGGTGAATAGGTTAGAAATGGCTGTATTGCTTCACTGCAACCATAGGAACAAGGAAACCCAGAGCTTTCCAGTCTAGACTCCCACAGAATCAAACCTGAAGACGTGCAGGAGGAAATTTACCCTGGTCTACTCTCTACACAACGTGTTCATTAGATTTTAAAATAATAGGGCACTATATCTCTTCGCCTCAGGGCACAGTTTCTTGTGATTCCCATTAAAAGTCTTGTTGACAGCAGGGTTTGTTCAATGAAGTGTGAACATAACAATGGTTTTATGGAGTTTTACAAAGTAACTTACATTCACAGAAAGCTCCCCACACCTCTGTAYCAAAAACAATTTGCAGAATTAAATATTTAACAAACAAGTTTGAGATCTGCGGTGATTAAATTACTGAGATAATTAGCAAGATATTKAAGGTTAATGTTTACAAGTAGGTTAATTATATCCTTTCCCAAATCTCTGTTTTCATTTCATTTGACACATGTTGCAATAAGAGTGGAAGTGAGGCCACACTTGCAAAGGTGGCAGGCAAGGCAGCATGTGTCACAAAAGGTGACTAAAAGCACACAGCTGAGGGAACTTTTTTCCAATATACAGTTTTAAAGCCTTGTGTTCTTCAYGTCCCAGCAATTCTCCATCTTTTAGGATCTGGATTTCTTTGAATACACTTCAGATCTGTAYAAAGAAATGTTTTCTCCAGGACTTATGGGATTTCATAGCTTCAAGGCTTCATATAGCTCTCTGATGTTGATGACAAAAGTCACAGCATTTAGTCTACATGAACAGCTACTGTGTACAAGACTGCAGACCCAAGGCAATGTAGAGAGCTGAAATTCACTCTGATTGGATGTCAACAAGGTTACTTCACGTTTAGTGTAATGAAATTAAGAACAAAATCTGCTACACTGATCAGCAGGATGGTTGTAGAGAATCAAGAAGGGAATACTGTGCTTCAATAAAGTTTTAAAAAACTATTTAGCAGCTATAATGCAGAGGCAACAGGACATGCCATCTGGATTAATTTAAATAAAGCTATTCTGCAAACATGTCAAGTCACTGCGGCCAYGGGTTCTGAGAAACCAGGGAGTACAGCCATGCATGCAGTGCAGTGGTCCCCAGCCCTGAGCTCGGCTACAAGCTGATGCTGTTGAAGGGAAGAGAGGTGCTGAAGCTTTCCAGTAGCGGAAGAAACATTTTTCAAGCAACTGATCACTGTTCCCTCTTCTACCTGACAGAGACTGCACATTTGTTGTTTTCTCAGCACACCAGAGCCCAGGACCAAACTTCCCAAACCTTGACGGGACTAAAATCCTGCATATGGGGATAAGCCTCAAAATTTCTACCTCTAAAAGAAGGGAAGTTGAGACCCAAATATTGTCAAACATTAAAACATTTGATAGTCAGATCTTATTTAGACAGCATGTGTGATTTGTAACCATTGCATCTACCCCAGCACATTTTACAAGGTTTCCTCCTTGGCAAACACACTATGTGTAGTCTGCTGAAGGCCTTCCAGTCCAGCYGCCCTCCTCCAGCCACTGGCAGCCTCTGAAAAAGTTCCTTTTTCATTCACTGCCAATTTTTGATTCTTCCATCTGGAAAGAGAGAAGCCTTTTCCATAGGGTCAGGGCTGCTGGGGGGGCCTGCTCTCATGAACAGGGGCAAGATGCTGTCCTGCCCCAGTCAGTCCCTTGCAGTGAGTGCTGCTGGCTGTCACYGCACAGCAAGGGGAGCTTCTGGAGAGGCTGTGCTATTTCTCATTCTGACAAACCCCAGTGTTCCCATCCCCTGGAATCATTCTTCCCCAGAAAGAGGGTGCTTTCTGGCTGTTAACTGACAYCTGCTCTCCCTCATGTGGACTCATGGCTCAGCCTGCCCAGCTCCTCCATCCCTCCCCTTAGTTGTGGGGTCACCAAGCTGTTACTGGGAAAGCAAAGCACACTCGCYATGCCCAGGGCAGGAGGGAACCAGGACTGTAAGGGACAACTGGATAAAATGGTTTGTGTAAAACTTTCTCCAGCTACCATTTTACTGAGCAAAAGGCTGGATCTGGAAGTCTTTTCCCTGTCTAGGGAAGATGTGCTTTTCTATACCTCTGCAGCTATAGGAATCAACTTTCTGAGTGAAAGGARTCACATTTAAAACTAGAGTGAGCCACAGCAGCTGGTTCTTGGGATCTGCATTCTAAGAAACTCACTGCATTGCACTATGTTTGAACTTCAATTTAAACTTCAATTGTTTTCTCAATTTTTAAGCTGCAAAATTTGACTCAATGATGTYCTGTTTTGTTTTAATTTTTATTTTTTGTTTTATTCTAGTATGGTGCTGTTATTTGATATATTATTTGATCATTTTGCCATACCATTACAAAACATTAATGTGCCCATGCCTGCTGGACACTGCTGATAAGGAGGCTCACAAGACAGAAGCTAGTGCAAATCAGTCTCTGTCCTTTTGAAAAATTAGTTRAAGTAATTTTACATTTTTACTTTCCCAAAGAGACACTGCAGCCATTTCTCTTCTTTTCTTATTTACTGTTCAAACCACTGCAATGTAAACATTTACTTCCCAATCCTACATCCCTACTTCCACAGACAATCCCTCCCCTGTGGTATTTAAGGGGCAAGCACAGAGGTGGGGATGCTCTGGGCTGCACTGCATTTGCACAAGTGACTGCTGTGAGTATACATGCAAGTAGAGCAACTGATATTTGAAAGGCAGTTAGATACCCAACCAGTAATTGTGTGCACAATTACTGTGATTACACATGTAATCACGGTCATTGTGCTTTTAAATGATGCATGTGCTATTCTAAAAATTCACTGCTGTATTACTAAAATTAATGGGAGCTTTGCCATCAATTTAAACTGATGGAGGATCAAACACTATGCCTTGTGGCAATATCCAAGATAYATCCAAGAGCAAATGCAATTTTTGCAACACAAATGCTAAATTCTCAGTACCTTGAAACAGTAAAAGAGGGATGGAGACATAGATTTTTAGCATATGTGGGTATATATTCATAATGCATTCATTAATAAATTATCATTTTTGAWTAGAGTTCTGGACTTGATTCAAACTACACTGACATTAAGAGAAAACCAGGGCTCTGGATATCAAGGCTCCTTCCCCTAATGTTTCCAATTAGCTCAGGTTATAGAGCTGTGCATGCATCTGTTCATGCCAAAATCTTTGGCTTTTGACTGCCTTGTCTTTCAAGAGTTAAAAGGATTTGCAGTGAAGATGCTGTGCAATACAGTAGGTATAGTGATATGTAATATTTCACATCTAGTCTTTGTCCATGTTCTAACAATGTGCATTAAATGTGTTACTATTGTCTCTTTTTCCGATTAGTTTACAGCCCTGTAGTTCCAGCTGTTTTATTCTGAAACTCTAAAACCCTGTCACTGGGGAGTTCTGTGTAATTGCCCATAATATGCACCACATTATCCATTTCAGGAACTGTGCTGAAAGACAGCAGCAATAAGGGGTTTTCTAAAGGCAGTCTGGTTTACACTAATGGATCTAACAGGAAGGAAATGCAATTTGAAAGAAGCTGATGCATATGTTCTATTGTTGAATATAATGTTTGATTTAATTATTAACTGTCTGTGATGGAAAGTCAGATCCTGCTCAGTTCTGCTTACAGTTTGGTACTCTGCTACCAGTAAAAACAGACGAGATTCAGTCTTAGGATTTAAGAGTTCTTTGTAAAGTACTGACATTTAATTGTGCTTTTATAAAATATCAGCTGAGGAACTTCAATTGCACACTTCTTCCATGCAGACTGGCTTCCTTTTATCAAGCTAAATATATAACATAGAAGCCAACTCTCTTTCATTTTCCCTTGCATAAATCAGGAGATTCTCAAAGTTAACAATCTGCTGTAATTATTTAAATAAATATGATCCAAATTGAGTTCACATTCACTGCTGTTCATGACCTATTCATTTTTATTTTATTTTACTTTCATGTCATACACACAGCACTGCAGTCAATCTACTGTATCACTGAGGATGTTCACAATGGACCCAAGTGAATATTTAGGAAGGAGTTAAAATGTGCTGGCATGACTATACCTATCCTTCTTTTATCAGGGACAGAGGATTTGGCAGCTCGTTTCAGTCCAATTCTATAATTGGTGTTTTGTGATGTCTAGTAAATTGTTGCATTGTGTTACAAAGGTCCCTAATTCCATGGGTGGGTGTTAACATGCTGTAAGGAATGGATTCATTATGGAGAACTCTTACCTGAAATTCCATTATCCTTTCCTCACCATGGTGACTCCTATCAAACTCATTCATATAACGTAATCTGGAAAGAAATAGGTACTGATGCTAAACAGCTGTATTTTCAGAGGAGCTTAAAGGTAAAAAAAAATCACAGCTCTTCTGCATGATTCAGACAAAAACAGTAGTTTAACATCACTAGTAAACAAAATAATTGAGCAAYGTAATTTCAGTTTTGTATTTTGTATCTGTCTGGTGAGAATATTATCTTTGAACTGTCTTAAACAGATGCCAACCTGCAGCTGAAATTAAACAATAATAATGATATTTGGACTGCAYCCAGAATGCAGGTTTTGTTAMAYATACCTTTCTACAAGTATTGCACACAGCATTAGCTCTGTGGGATGCACCTTACTTTGCAAGCTCCAAAGAGATTGGTTACTTTTGTCAGGAGGGTAATAGAAAGAAATCAGGTTCCTAGAAAATACACTACTATGCCTTAGATCMYTAATTGATTYTGACATCTTAAGAAAAAGTAGAGASCCTGTCCCTGGCATATTTGTGTTCTTGGTGTCAGTCAGTAAGAGGCAAAGAGTACRAAAGAGCCGTTAGAGCAAAATCCATCTCACATTTATCTGGAGAGTTTTGCTTGTAATCTGTTTTCTGTTGTAAGGATCTGAGAAGATTTTCTGAAAATCTCAAACATTTGGAATATTTTGTTTTAGAGAAATACCTGAGAGCTTAGGTCAAAATATATCCAGACAGCTTTAGCCCATGGCTCCTATCAGAGCAGATTTCTGCTGGATCTTTCCTGGGTCAAGAACGTCATAAAACCAATCCTTCCTAGGCTGTTTCAGGAATCCTGAAAATTATTTCTTGCCAGAAACCAACAAATGCCAAGGTGTGCAGCCTCTTTTTAAAAAGTTAACAACAAATCCACAAAATAGGTATGAGCTGAGGTCAGCTYTCATTTTGCCTAAAGTTTCCCCTCAGTTTCAGTTGTTCCTATTCCCAATTAAAAGCTTATTGAAGCACTTTGCATACTCCAGTGTATTGAAGAAGCAATTGTTGGAGTGAAAAGGAAAACTGTCAGTTCTSAAAATAGCTTAGACTACTCATGTGTCATTATCAATGTATGCTGAAATATCCAGGAAAACGTGGCTCACACTGCGGATTTCATCAGATACYAACACATGTATAAGCAACTCTCTCCCCACTTTCTCCTCCTTAAGGCTCATCTTTACAAAACACATGGTTAGAACTAAGCTGTGCTTTCTGCCATTGGAGTAAACTACAATGGAGCAGAGCACAAAGGAAATTTATTCCCCATGCGTGTGTAGGATCTGCCTGTAGAGCTCAGTGTGAGAATTAACRGCAGACACGTGTAACCAGCACACTGCAGGGGAGGGGGGGAACAGCCTGCTTCATTTTCTTGAATCCCATGACCTCAGGTAAAACTCTGTATGTGCTGAGTGTCAGATCATTTGCAGATGACAAATGTGAGRTTCTTCTGCTGTTCCTGGGAGTTCATCCTCCTACCTCAGCCACGCCAGAACCCATCTAACCCGAGCATCCCCAGTACATCCTCAAGGCACCAGTGTGACCAATCCACCCACTCATTCCCTTCTTCCCACCTCAAACGCAGCACCCTGCACTGTTCATGCTTTGTCTCCATCCCAAAGTACTGCTCTGTGTTTGCTGGCTTAGGCATGTCCAAGAGGGGGATTWAAAAGGGTCTCAGAGGCTCCACAGAAACGCAAGGAATAAGGGTGGAAATCGTATTCACAGGGAGACAGAACTGAACTCTCGCAGGTGTTTCTCCATGTCTGCTGTGACTCCTCTAGGCAGCAAAACAGGTGAGTTAGCTGCATGCTAATCAGGAAAAAAACATCTGAAATATGCATCTGCACATGAGCATCTGTGCAGAGTTTCTCCAAACCTGTTCTCAAGTGCATTTTTTCCCTGTATGGGCCTCTTTTGTACTTTGTTGTGCCAAGAGGCTTATCTTGTATAGGTGGAGAGACCCCATCCACCAGTCATCAGGGAGTGTTATTAATATGCAACATCTTGAATGCATGAGCTGAATGACAAGCTGGCAGTGTTTGAGAATGTGTGGTCCAAGTTTATGTCTCTCCCTGAAGAGGCGAAAAGCCCCTTCCCAAACTCTCTGCCAAACTGTGCAAGAGATGAAAGAAAGGAGAATGGGCAACCTATATTTTCCTTCTTACTAATACCTTGACACTATMGTTTCCTTCCCCTGGCCACAGGTGCTGTGAATGGCCAATTTCAAATAATTTGCTACTGACTTTCAASATTGAAACAGAACAGGAGAGCAGAGTTGACAATTTTTTAAATGCTTTTAGAAGAAATCAGAAACGTTTATTAGACTTTTTATACAAAAATTGTCTTTTGGATTAATGAGCCATTCTCTCTCTTCTGTCTGAARTGTCCCAACAAAAGTGAGTTAAATTGAGGTCCTGAGTTTTGGGCATTTTTGCACTTTGCTTTTGGTCACACTGTGTCACCATGTAAGGCTCAACTCAGTGAGTTTTTAAGCCTGGAAAATTTTGCTGAGTGTTTTACATGTCTGAGTAGCAAGAAAGAATACCAGCATTATGGATTAGCTACAGTTTGATCTGGGMAGAATAAATGGGTGTTATACTTCTCACCAAGAAGATGAGAAAGAACGCAGAGGGAAGAGGAGGAATCAGACAKTCACCATCCCTGGCCTGTAAACCAGCCTGTGGCTGTTCCCAGACATTCCATGGGGCTCAGGAGCTGGACTCTACTTGTGCAWTTCAGCTGCATCTACTGAGATGTTCACCTAGGTCCTCATGCACAAGAAATGTGCTAGATGCTGTTATGGCATAACATAACAGAATCATGCTGTGGTTTGTTCACWGCACTGGTGCCTTAAAAACATACCTTTGGCCTTYGCCAGCTGTTCAGCTTTGGGGTGAYCAGAAAAWATTAGAGAAAAAAAGGCCCACAGATTAAAAATTTAYCTCTGAGTCTTGTGATAGAAGAACAAGAAGTACCCAGACACGCTGACATGTATACAGGTAGTCTAGGAGCAATGTCTACTGTGCAAGCAGAACTGAAACAAGCCCACCCCAGAGATCTTTCCTCTGTACAGTCACTCCCACTGAGTCCATGTGGTCAAGCAAGAAGCAGGTTTTACAATTCTCCATGCAGTGTGGAGTTAGGACCTGGTTTTGCCGTACTGGATCCCAGCTGGCTGTGGCCTCCCAAGCCATGAGTTTAGACCAGCACTCCCCAGCAGTATCCTTGCTACAGCCTGGCCTGATCAGCAAACAGCCCCACCCCAGCCTCCACRCAGAGCAACAACGGCAACAGCAAACTGGGCTTTTCAGACACCAGCTGTTTCCCTGGCATTGCTGCCTCCCTCTCTGCATGWGCCTTTGTCATTCCCTGAATCTCTGCCTGCTGCACAACTCTTGGAATCAGTTAAAATGACTTTTGGGATGTTTTCCTATTGCCTTAAAGGGCTCATGTGCTTTGCTTTTCCCTCAGTCACAGCAGAACATAGAAAATGGTCTACACGGAGAATGTGAAAGATGGTTTCTATGTAAATTGAAGGTAATGTCAGCCAAATTAATTTGTTCCTTCAACGTCTATAAATAATTCTGTATTCGCATTTACAAATTTATAKTATTTCTTATGGAGAACCTATTTTCTCCATATTCAATTCATTTTTAAACTGTTCCAACAATTTTTTACCATTCCATAAAGCAGTTTCATTTACAAATTATGCTTACCAATCACAAGGGAAACTATATCTTTTATTCCTTAATATGAGACTGAAGTTCTATCCCTTTTTTGGGGGAAGATTATGTAGTATCTTACCAAAAACTGTTTTTGATTCAGGAAACAAGGGAAAGTAGGGGAGATCAGACAAATGCTGCCAAAGGAATAAAATTACTCGCTACAATTATCAGCTTGAGAAAAAAACCAGCTACACTTGGTAGAGTGATGTGGAACAAGTACAAATACATACTTTTATAATGTTACGACCTTCTTTAAAATTCATTCATGCAAACTTGTTAAAATTTGAGTGTGTTATTAAGAATCCCATAAAATGGACAATCTATTAATGCAGAAAGAGCTAGCAACATTGATACTTTAAATCTAGGAAATATGGATTTTTATCMGCTTGCCCTCAGAAAGAGTGTAAAGATTTTCCAGGATAAGACACCCAAGTAATTTAAACTTTCAGGCTGACATATCTCTGTTGTTGAGTGCATGTAACCTCCCCAAGATCACAGACAGGTGCTAGGCACAGGTCTTCCACAGAAGAGAAAATCAAAGCTTTGAATCATACATTCAAGGGCTTCTCACTGAGAGAGAAGTGAAATAATTTTAAACAAAATTCTAGGTATTGAATAAACACCACAGCAGCACGGATGGTGGCAGCAGAAGCTGGGGGGGGCACCTGGGCTGTTCCCCAGCTCTGGTCCTGGCTTTGCACAGTCCTGTGTCTGGGACTGGGGCAGTTCCAGCTGTGCCAGAGCAGGTGTGGGAGTGTCCCCACMAGCAGACAGATCAGCCACCTCCTGTGTGGGCAGCACCAACCTTGGCCCACTAAAGAGGCCATGCCTGCAATGTCAAGCATCCTTTCTCCAGGCACACTGTAGTGTTCTCCAGTTACAACCCCTTTGTGTATGGCCAATATCCTTATAAACATCCCACTCCTTCTGTGAGCCATGGTGGCTTTACACCAGCAGGCAGCACTGGAGAGAAAACATCTTCTCAGAGTAAAAATGCACCATCTCAGCCTCCTGCCCAACTGCCCCTCTGCAAATACCACACATATCCAGGTTAGGGGCTATTTTAACGACACCAGATAGACTCCACTTACCCTGCTGAGGGTATCCTCTGATGCCACTACAGCAGTGAGTAACTTCCCCCTAGACTRTCAGCAAGACAGATGTGTATTTCTTCAAAATAATAGAGATCTGAAAATAAAAGGATATTGATTTAGGCCATCTTGTCAATCACAGGAAAAAACAGTCCAACGGGTAKAGCATAAAGGGAGTTTGTAACAAAATGTGCTTTTGTTTCTGAAGACCAGCAGATATACATGGTTTTAATGCTGGTTGGATGGACTATAAGCTTCCAAGCATTTCCTCTGAGACAAAGTATTTTGCTGGAGACAAGCAAGACCWAGAAACTTTCCACTGGACCATAAAAAAAATGATTCAACCAACAACTTCATTAGCACCTTAGAAGGGCAGCGGCAGGAAAATCTGGGCAATGTGCTATGCAGCTGAACTGAGCTTGGCAAGCACCTTGTGCAGATCCCTCAGCCACTGCTGGCACTCATCTACTGCCCAGGTTCCTGATACYTGGTTGTCTTGAGATGCTACTGACACAAAAGCCTCCACCATTTGGATCTTGCTGTGTTCCCCCTCACTTGCAGCAGGAAGGATGCTGCCAGACTCAGGTGTGCACAGACCAACACATGGCATGGGACACTACACAGCCCTTATATTAAATGKAACTTCAAAGCTGCAAAAATATTAACAGACACCAAAAAAATAGAAGCATAAAGGTCCTTTAATAGTCCTATGCTGCTCTTGCCATGAGCTSAAGCGCTTAGTGAGGAAGTGACCTTTACAAAATTATTGTTTATGATCTCTCTGTGTGTGCCAGTATAGGCACAAAGAGTATTCCAATTTATTTAAAAGGTTACATATCAAAACTGAATATGCAGTACAACTGTGTTACACACTGTATAGCTTTTACACAGGAAATCCAATCCTTGAGTATGACTTCTAGGCACTGGGGCGGGATTCTCTCACTATTCAAACTAGAGAGGAAGAAGCAACACATAACAAAATAATTWATTCATCCTACATTTCTTATTTTTAAATTGCCTAAAAATCACTCAGAAAATTCCCCAAATAATTCCTGGCTTGAAATTACTCAGAAATTTCTTCCAAAAATCAGCTTCCAAAATATTTGAACATGGAATTCAAGGTACTCAATACCCTGGCAAGCCAAGGCTGGTCATGCTGAAAAATTTGGTTGTCTCAGTTTCAGAACCTGATTCAATTTCTTYTGAGTTGTATTACCCTCTTATTGTACCTTATGCATCATAAACAATCTCCCCATCCCCTGCTGCCTGTTAGAGGCACTGGCTGTGCCTGCTGAGGGAGACTGACCCAGCACTGCCTGTTWCCTGCCCTCAAGCTGGCTCCAGTAACTAGGTGGGAAACCACTCCCCTGCTCTGAGGGAGTGCCTGTGTGTGTGTTTTTTTCTGCTCCACCAGTAAGAAAGTGCCCTGGATCAGCCATAGGGAATATGGCATTCAGTTGCCAAGGTAAAAGATTAARTCAGGACACATTTAGTCCAGCAAAGTAAGTGGTTACACTCCTGTGCACAACAACGGATGAACTCACAAAATAAAAGCTAAACTGAAATTTCAARGTGCATTCCCAGACTGCAGTTATCCATGAGGACCTCTCCTCCCCTGCAAGATTAGTAGCACAAGGGGTTGCCAATGCCAGGTGCAAACCTTGCCCAGGCTGTTCCCCCYGAGGTTCCTCTTGTTCAAGGTGGGTGAGCTCACCTTCCTGGGCTGGCCCGTGGGGTCCTGTGGTCACCTCCCCACCTGCCAGCAGCTTCTCCTCTGAGCCACGACAGCCATCACAGCTCCAGCCAGAACTGATCCCACTGCATCCATGGAGGGGTCAAGCATCCTTCCTGCTTCTTGTTTCTAGGAACACAAAAGTACCTGTGGCAAGCAGGCCCACACCCCATCCTCTCAACTCACCTGCTGGTGGTGGTTTCTCTTCCTGATATGGAAGACTTGCCAAACTGTTATTTCTRTTGTGTTCCTTAACAAGAATATTGTTTTCAGCTTCAGTTCTCCCTGCAAGTCAGAGGGGTCTAGATACTGTTTAAACTGGATACACCATGAAACAGTTTTATACAAACATCTTATTAGATTTAGGACTTCTGATGTCAAGTCAGCTTCTAATTGAAACTGCACATCCCTCTTTGGAGCTCCAGTGACACTCATTGCATGTACAGAATGTTTTCTAAGCTACCCCAAACTATCAGCCATTGCAATCTATTGTGATTATTGTCTTCAATAGTTAAAAATCCAAACAAGCACTTYCTTAAAATTACTCTGCTTGGAGATAGTCACTGAACTTGGCTGTGATCATGGTCTGACAGCACAAATGAGGAGAAACTGGCTTCTAAAATTCACTTCATGCTGAAATACAATGTTCAATACATTTTTTTWWAATATGCAAATGGAAATTGAAAATCTGCACAGTTTCTTATTTTCTTGTACATTCTAATTTGTTTCTGCTTCTTGATGAATCCTGTAATTCACAAGATAAAGGTTTTCCAAAGTGTTCCATTCAGCTAAAACCTTCCTGGAGACCTTCAAATATGGAGTCCCACAGAACAGATCACAAATATCAGGCARCATGATGTAAAATCCAAATCACACAAATATATCACTGGAAAATTATTTTCTGCAAGTATATGAAATATCTAGTTAAAAATTTGCTTTTGCAAATATTCATGAAAGTTAATTTCAAGTGCATGTAGGCTCATAGAGAGCAAATTCGCAAAGTCATAGGCATGATCAATTTGCAGTTAATTTCTGAATTTAAATGAATATTCATAGACATTTTCAACTATTAGTTWGACTTCAATACAGACTCATCAGCACTCATTTGCACCTAGTTTTTATTAGGCAAATCAGGATTAAAAACACTGAAATCAAAAGTTGAGCATGTCTGAAAAATCCTTAAAAATCACAATTAAAACAGCCTTTCTTATCTTCAGAATGAAATAATTTAGCTTTCTTTTTCTAGCTTCCTTTTCTATCAAAATTTGACAATGATTTGTTAAGTTTTGAAGTTATTGTTCTGCTGTCAGCAAAAGCTATTTATATGCTTTGATACTAAACATTCCTTTACATAATGGTGTCTATTCTTCCCAATTCCTTAAAAAYTACTTATCTGCAATACTTTTTTTCCACATTTCCTTGAATTCAGTTTAAATGAAGTTCATAAAACTCTCATARAATTGTCTATTTCAGGCTGATTTCAAATACTACCAAGTTGAATATTAAAAATYCTTCCACTTACGAAAAGATTTGCCAATATCAAGAAAAAGGAGGATTACATTTTAAACAGTAAACTTAAGCAATGGGAGGTCAATGWATTATTGAACCATTTTCCTAAAGAGCAGCAGTAGTCACACTTAGGTTACTTACATGCTTCGTGTTCTCATGGGACTGAAGAACTAGTGGGATATGATGATACACTAAAATTGCATTGTTTGAAAAGCTTTAGTCATGAAACTTTTTTTTTTTAATCTTATGATTTATTCTTTCTCAGTTTGAAGAGAACTCAGCAGTTCTTCATTTTATTTGTCTCCAAATTTATCTGGAAATRCTGGGTTGACCCCTGAAGCTGTTTAGAAAGATGGTACTATATTAAAGGCCGTATTTTCAAAGATATTCTAGGTGAGTTAGAAGTGTAAAGGTCTATTCTCCTATAGGATTCAAAATGTCCTAGTCACTTCTAGAAAGGGCATAAATCTGTGACTATTTGGCTCTTTTGACTGTCTCCCTAACATCACCTGATCAGAGCAATRCACAATGACACACACTGAGTTGCATCACAAAAGCTAACAAATTACATTAGAGCWAATCAAGTTTGTGCTCTATGATATCAAACATAAGCCTTTTCAGAAAATCCAACAATGAACCTGATGCCCATCATTCTTGAAGACTAACCAACCTTTCTTCCTCCTTCCCCCTGCAAAGATGAAGAAGAAATGCAAAATAACATCTCTTAAGAATGTCATGGGACTTTCTAGACGTCACAAATGCCGTATTTGCATTTATTGTTTGCATTTATATGAAGCTAATTACTTCACTACAAAAGAATTTTCTGGGAAGTATTTGCAACAAATGACAAATCTTGAAAAAAAAAAAAAAAGAAAAATAAAAAAGGGTTCCCCCTCTCATTTTATTTTTGAACCATTTTTCTTAGATTATCCTAACATCTAAAATCAATATTTTTCTCTCTACTTATTTTCTTCAGAATCCAGCTCCTGGGCATGTTTTATACACGGCAAAGTGAAAGGCTTAGCTTTGAAGTCACAGAAAACTCACTGGCCAAGTGTATCAACAATTCATGGAAATACACGTGAAGGCATGGAGGGGAGAACTGGTACAGATCAGAGGAACTACCCGAACTGCTGTATCAGTTCAGCTTCAYTTATTAAAAGGAATTGACAGGATACTCTGTATTGGAGTCTCGGATATATTACTTACAGAACAACAGGTCAAACTTTATGAGAAATTCCTGTTGCTGCCTTTTGAGGATGCAAAAGGTCTTACTGCAGGAGAATCATTTAACTCCCCTGAGATAAGACATTCTCATTCTATCCTCTTCACCTTTATTTCTTAGATGATGTTCACTCTTGTGCAATAATCAGTAATTATCTACAGTTCTGAAAATACAAACGAAACATGACATTTCCTTAAATCTTTKCCTATTATTAGAATACTGAGACAGTCAATGCTAATTGATTGGCTAAGACATGTCTTAGTGAAGAAAACTGGTTTAACACAGGTTTTAGTTTCCTTTAATTGCAGAACTCTGCAGTATTCTTTCTCATTCAGCAGAAAGAATTTTCATCCTTGTCCTCTTTGCTTTCTCATTTGCCCYACAATCATTTATTCAACTCTGTGGATGTGAAGATTGCAGTAGCTGTTAGTCTACATGAAGAAACTGTTATAGGCACACCAAATAGATGATATGCAAATATACAATTGTGATTCATATGTTTCTTTAGGCTAATTTATATTTTAATGAATTTGGTCATTGGGAATTGAAGCACTTAAGCTTTGGAAACAGAGCTTGTTCAAAACCTTTCACTGAAATAAATTTCAAGCAGGTTTTCAGCCAGCTCAAATCACTGTTGAGATCCTTTATTTAGTGAATCAACACTTCAATAAATAAGACAGAGATACAACTTTTGTATAATAATCCATAATTTGATATATGAGAGATAGGGATAGCAGAGAAAGCCATGCCCACTGGGACAAGCTATTTCTGAGGTACAATGTAGTTATAAACCACAATCTGAAAATTACTCTAAAATCACTTTGCCGTTGTTTTGTTGCAGGAGTAGCTTCTTTCAGGAGATAATTTAAAGTAATTTGAAAGATGCCATCAAGACTGAATAGACCAGTTCTAGTCATAATTGGGAAGCACAGAGTGACTCACGTGTCAGACAGAGGCAGGAACAGCCTGATGGGAACACTCGTRAGGTGGAAGTGGTCAGTGCTGCAGCCTGGTGTCACCAGAGCTGACCTGAGGAAGATCACCCATACCAAAATTATCTGAAAGAACTGTAAAACKAGTATAGTTCTTACATTAGCGTGCAACAGAGRATTTTGGTGGAAAAATCCAGAACTCARGTTGGTAAGAGAATTCAGGCACTAATGAAAYTAYTTTGGGAAGGGGTGTAAGCCTTACCCACACTGGGTGTGACAATGACTAGCCAGTGCCTTCTGAATKCATACTGAAGCTTTAAGGCACTCATTTTCCTTGCAAAAAACCACTGAATTTGAATTTTACCTAGGTTGGATCCAGTCCAACATCTGCAAAATCTAGATTTCCATTGGCAACACTCAGCTACAGGAAATCTGAGCTTTTAAAGAAGCCCCTTGCACAACGGACATTTTGGAGCTCTGGCTCATTAGCTGTGGATTACTGCGTTCACTGCTGCTGGAAAGCCTGTGCTGTCATGGGCAAGCCAGAGCCGTCTATGGTAGCCACTGTAGGCTCTTTAAATAGATTACTTCAGTTTGGATGGAAAGAACATGCAGATTTAAGATCACAATCATGAGGATGGGGAAAGACAGAATGAGATTAAGAGAGATATCACTAAAAAACCTCACACGCTGAAAACAATGGCAGTAAAATCACAATGACAGAACAATCATTTATGTCATACCAGTTTGAGAGAACATCGATTTAAAAGGTGTAATCAGATCCATTTATTGCAAGGACTAAAAAAAATATGGAAACTGTGAAAGTGAATACAAATACATCCTCTGCTGTATTTTAAAGCAGTAGCATAGCTTTACCCAATTAGAATGAAATCCATCTTATAAGAAATATCTAATTAGATATGGTAAACTTATTTTATTTTAAAAGAAAGACATTGATGACTCCTAATTATACACATACATGTTCTCTAAGTAAATTACTCATTGTCTAAGTCCTTACGCCCAGCCCGTCCTTATACAACAGTGGCATCTAGTGGCCAGCGGCCGGGCTCTGCTCCGGCGGGAAGGGGGAGACGGTCAAACACAGCACTGATAATAAACACCACCGGCTTTTTTGTTTGTTTAATAGATCGCATTATTTCAGATAACGAAATACTTTATGGATTATTACGCTCACGTTAATTACAGGCCTTTTAGCATCCTTGCAGAAGGCAGGARCCGATTGATATTTGGACACCGGGASACGAAAGGGAAGGCCCAAGCACTGTCAGCCCAATGGAAACTGGGGCTGTGCCAGGTGTTTCTGCCATGGTAGCGACATCCACACACGTAGTCTCTTTCTGTACCTCGASATTTGTTCCCTGTAGTCCATTGGCTCCAGGTTTTAACATTCAAATGGAGAGAGTTTTTGCCGTCCAGCGGGCATTGAGCAGGGAGCTGCTGCGGCGGGGCCAGGGTGCGGCACAGCCCGGGCAGCACCGGCACCAGGAGCCCCGGGCAGCACCGGCACCAGGAGCCCCGGGCAGCACCGGCACCAGGAGCCCCGGGCAGCACCGGCACCAGGAGCCCCGGGCAGCACCGGCACCACCGAGACAACCAGAGCCAGCCGCGCTTCCAAACCCGCACCTCCTCGCATCGAGCTCTGCTCCATGCCCCACACCGCCACTGTAGTCAGGAAAGTCTTTTGCGAGTCCCTTCGCTTCCTGTTACCCACCCAATGGCACACTGGGGAGAACACAGCAGCGTGTGCTGCCTCTGATTGCAGCACTAGAGATAAAACACGCAGTGAAAGAAATAATTACATTTTACAGACCTGCATCCTGGAAGTATTTGTAATTAATGAGAAACAGAAAAGAATGATGTGATGACAACRTGCCCTAAAAGCAATGCATCACCATGGCCCTGAATAACCTGCCATCAGCTGAGCACTGCATTTACCAGTAAATTTTGTTTTATGAAAGAAAAAAGAACTTTATATGCTAGAACTAGCTGGAAGTTCTGGATAACGACACYGTGAGTGTACAATCTTGCTAGAGATGTCTACCACAGGCTTCAGTGAAARGCATGTTTTAAAAAGTACATGCCTCTAAGATCCAATACCGATCTTAGTGGTCAGACATGCAAACCCAAGTAGTATTTCTCAGCTCCTCATTGCAACAGGCTACTCCCATTCCCAGAAAAGCCCCGGGGTTTGATACCAGAAGTCYTGACAAATCAGACATCATCGAATTGTCAGATTGGCAAGCTGTGATCTTGGTTATCTGTGATAAGAAAATAAAATTCAGATTCCACCTCAATTCACAGGAATGCAGTACTATTTCTGAGAGCCTACAAATTCAAACGTATTCCTGGAAGATCTGAGCCCTTATGTCTTGACAAATAAATATCATAACTGAGATCATTAATTAAATTTGGAAGGTCTCTTTTTGTGTGTTCTCGAAAAAAAATCACAATACATTAAACACAGATTTTCAGCATCATCCACTTATTACAACTAGTATTGTCTTATATTTAATTTCTCCTGATCAATGACATTATGGAAAGACAGACAGAAAATCTTGCAGAAATCAGCTGCTTTGTCCAGTTTTTTTGTAGGTAAAAGACAAGTCAAGGATTTCATGCACCCAACCTGATCTCAAACCAGACTGGGATTTTCCCAGTTCCCTGCTGCTGGGTCCCACTTACCCAGCTTTTTCTCTCAGTCCAGCCATCCTGCGGAGGGCTGCACTAAGTCAGCATTCTTCGACTGGATTGCTCCAGTGATCAATAGAGAAAGGACAATGATTTATTTATAAAGCAGCAATGCAGCACTGCAAGAATTAGTTCTCTTCTGGAAATGCTTCCCACTTTACACATTTCCTACATCTAAGAATGCACAATAAACTTCAGCATGAATTGCAGGGCAAACCACATTTTAGCTGTACCCCTTCGTTTGCTTCTTTTTGGGAAGTATTGTGTGGTTTTGTTGTTCAGCTGTTGGCGTTTTTGGGGGGGCGGAGGGGTGTGTTATTATTTATTTATTTAGTTAGTCAAAGCTTGTTGTGTATTGATTTAGCAAGGAACAGGTAATAGCCATATCAATTTTCTCACAGTGAGATGTACTGGTAAAAAAACAATTTTATAACTAAACAGAAATGACTGATCTATTGGCTAGTATGAGCTATTCTATTATAAACAGATTATAGAGCTGATAGATATAAATAACTTAAGTGAGATCTGTATTTTAGATATGCTTCAACTAACATAGGCAGTATTGTTAAAAGCAAAATGGCCACATCAGTACTATAACATACACTAGAAGCAGRTATTTTGCATAGGAAATGGGATAAATGTCTCTGAGTTCCTTATTATGTTGATTATTACATTTGGGAGAAATAACATTGAGTATTATGGCAGCTTGAGAAATAACAATACAYCTGAATCTGCAAAAAATACAGCTCATAACAATCTGGGCACACACTCRGTGTTTCAGAAAAAGTAAATGTGATAGAAACTATGTTTTACATCTTCAAGAAGAAATTCCTCTCCCCCCCCACTTTTTGGGTTGTATGTTTCTTCATAATCATCATTTTGCAATATAATGTCAGAATGAAGCACAAAAGAGAATTTTTTTTCCAACAATCGGAATTGCCATGGCAACACCCCAGATCTCAGATAAAGTTTGGTCCTGTACTGATAGTCACATTAGCATTTGTTTTTGTGCTAAGTGCAATACTGCATGTGAAAAGCACCTCAGCCTCTCCAGTTACATATAAGAAGATGTAATTTGATTATTTCAGGAATGTGAAATATAAAATTTTGCCAGATCTACAGAAAGCTTCCCCTTCAAAATCATGTTTTTGAAATGACACAAATCATCAGAAGAAAATGAGGTACAGCTATCAATATTAAAAGCAGTTGTTTGCRTGTCTCACTTATGCTGAATCTGAGTAACTGTCCCCGTCCCCTTTCCAGTGGCTCTCAACTTTCCCAAACATATTGATCTTCTTTGAATTCACATACATATATAAAGAAACTGATTAATTTAAGCAACATCTACTAAAGAATGAAATGAGGCTATTTTTACCAGACATATTCATAATYGCCTTACACTATTGCAAAAAATCATTTGAAGATAAAGACAGACTTCTTTTCTGACACACAAAAATCCTATCCAAACTATAGGGAAATTAAAAACCTTGAAATTACAAATATCCTGTGCTGGTAAATCTGTATATCTATAGAATGTATACATGTCAAAACMATTAGGATGTATTCAGGAGACTTTTGTTCTGTGTCACTACTGTGCAGGTTTGTAGAACAACACACCAGAAACAAAATACAGAGGGACAACCATGACCATTTGAGCTGAAACCTGATTCCTCTTCAAGCAGAAAACAAAACCAGGATATGCTTTCTATCATGGCAGCATACAGTTCAGATTTCAATCACTGATTTTTTCAAATACTTTAAGCCAAATGCTGTGTTTCAAAAAAATATGATGGAAATRTCTAGGAGATAACCATTATTGTTCTCAAATAAACTGCTTTCAAATAGACAGACTGCCAAGTCACTTATTATAAATTTTACCAGTTCTGATTACAAAATAAATAGTAGTGAATGCAAGATGAGACAAATTCTGATACAAAAATAAGATTTGAGTGTAAATCATTGGGCAAGTGTCATGAACAATAAAAAACAAAGCAACTCAAGTATGTGGTCTTGGTATACTCAAGCAGGTACCACACACTCTGTAATAAATACAATGAAGAATGTACTACACAACATTTCCAGCTGGAGAGAGAGTAACTCAAATGCAAGATCTGTGTCTCCTTTCTCTTTAAGGGACAGATAGGTAAACACTGGCAAGGAAAGGATCTTTCAGAAGCCTGCCATTAAACAAAGCAGTCATGGMTGCYRYTGGAAAGATCCTAAATTCCAACATTTTATGAGTATGCAGGTCCTGCCTGAAATATATACTGGTGTTTGAGGTGTTAGTATTCTCCTGTTCATATTACAGATACAACTTCATGGATCCAGGATGATAAGCTTAGCTCCTCAAATTAAAAACCTGACAAAYTGCAAACTGTATTTAAGAGCAGTATAAGCTAATGACCAAAGCATGAAGCTATGAAAATAAAAAAGCCTAGGACCAGATACTGCTGGCTGTTGTGGGGCTCAGTTTTTAAGCACCCAGGAGAACTTTTAATTCCCTGTTTACTTTCCCCAGGAAGCACAGATTATTCTTTCCTGGGCATCTCAATACCTTCACTCAATACCATGCTACCCTGACACCCAAGTCTACAATTCCTCAACATTGCATAACTTTTTTCTTTATCCTATTAATTTCTATCCTGCAGAATAGGCTGTGAGCTTTACAGTCATCATTTGGGTTTACCCCTGCTTTAATGCACAAATTCTAAATTAAGAGACCTTTGTTACAGAAAGGGCGAACAATTCTGTTAAYGCACATCATATTGCACTCTCCCAAGCAAAATGTTTACTTTGTGCAGGTAAAAATTGGGACTTTTTTGAAGACATAGGCATGCTTTAAATCAGCTTTTCCATATTTGACATTGTTAGGCATTCCCTGTGATGTGAGGCAAAAAAAAAAAATTGAGCCATGAAAAGTCAGTATTTTGGAGATCATAAGCTGAAACACAAAACTGGGAGGGAGATGGGAAGACAGCAGTAAGACTACATCACTAAGCATCTGGTTTTTCACACATTTCTGCCCTACAATTTTTCTAGTAGCTCCCCTTTGAAGGGAACAACACATAGGTAGCTGTGTCACTGGCAGCTCTATCTGCAAGCAGGCAGTTGTGATTTGCTTATGCAGTGTGCTGTTTTAATAGCCATTTGAAAGCATTACTGAAATATCCCATTGCACATTAGGATGACTCTTGTACCAGTAAGTAAAGATGTAGTCCCCAGGAAGTGCCATTTGTGTCAGTGGAGCACAGCTGCTCTGGAGGAAAAAGCCTGGGGCACCTGCAGCAGCCATAGGGAAGCAAAGGGAACCAGCAGCTTTGGTCTGATTTGAAATAGGATTCACCTCCTTTAAAGTATTTATTTGCTAACACCTTGCACAACATTTTTAGAGGAGTCTCCATTTTTTCTAGTCTTAATTATTTATTTCTTYAGGTGTTCAGATTATTTTGCCAATCTTTCTCCATGCAAATATATCTATTCCTTTTTAAAAAGTCTATCAGTCCTTTTTTTAGTATCCTGTACATGCATACATAGAAGTAACACATTGAAAAACATATGCTCCTTTTCAACTTGTTCTTGAGCTCTAACAGAGGAAAACCAGAAACCTTTGAAATTACTTTMTTCCTATGAAAAAGAGTTAGTTTTCAATTTTTTCCATTTTAGAAAAACATTCTGCAATGACAATTGGAAGCAGTAGTTTCTGAAACCATTTTAAAGAGGTTTACACCAGCCACTATAAATAGTTATAATTATTTCTGTAGAGAGGCACAAAAAGGACAAAAATTAATTTCAAGACAATTCCAAACTCCTCACCTCTTCCTAAAAATCAGGACTACGTTTCTGATGAYTCCTTATTTAGTAGGCTGGGCTAGGAATCTGCTTCTCATGCTGTCAAAGTTGTGTGTTCTGATATGGAACAGGTCACTCAATCTATATCTGCTGCTCTCCTTCTCCCTTCCTTAGCTGTCTAATTTATACAGTGAAATATCAGGACAGACTATAACAGTGCTGCCAACACAGTACATAGAAAAATGAGGCATGATCTTTTAAATATAGTATTCATTATAACACTGGCACTGGAAACACTTCACTCTTTTACAATGCAAATAAGCACATCTTAGTTGTGGAGGTTACATATACAGATGTCACAAAAGCACATTTTAAGACAGACAAATATATAAAAAAAAACCCAGAAGAATCTGAATGAAGATTAATTTCATGTGGTAGARCTCTGATAATGAAGGACAATTTCTGCACATTGCATAATGGAGGGTACAGTGTATTCATTTATATTCCTCAAATGTGTACATTTTYAGTGTGTACAGTTTCAGTAATTAGAAAAGAAATTTGGATGTTAGAGTTTACATAAATAAAAAAACCATCAAGATGCCTTTTTCTTGTGATTTTTTTTCTTTTTATCTGCTTTATAATTTTTTAATTTCCTTTATACRATCTCAATATATTGAAGTCCAAATCACTAGCTATATCACTGGCAAAATAAGTCATATGTCATGATCAATTTTAGAGTCATTACCTATCTGTAGACACTGTCTCATGCAGTGAGTGGAGTTAAAAAACCTAAAGAGAAAAAGACAGAATATATCTGAGGGTAAAAAGCCTTTGTGGGTGTTGATGGGARTATATGGAAGAAACCAGCAAGAACAGTGGATAATGGAAGATTGCTAGTGCAGGTAGTGGGCTTATCTATATGACAAATTGATGAAGAATGAGGAGGAAAACTATGTTGATTTAATGCTGGCAATTTGAAGCATAGGCTGCACAGCTGTTTCAGACAGAAATACTAAGATAAATTCAGAAGCAACCCCTGCTCTGACAGATTAATAAAAGACCAGGAATTATTTGAGCTTCTTAGAGGAAGGGATCACTAAAGAGCCCTTCAAATACCCAAGATATTGCACATAAGAATAGAAGAACAGCTCATCCAGCCCTTGCCTGCCTGTTATCAAGAACATGCTTTAAACTAAGAATCAAGSTTTTCTAGCAGACATGAAAAAATACATATTAGAAGTGAAAAAGTAAATAACAAAGTGAACACCTGCTACTGATACAGTTTAAGGAAAAAAAGTCATTAGYAGAGCCTTCAAACAGGATACCTAAAAAAAGGCTTACCTAACATAAATTTTTTAAAAAGCTGTATTGGGTCTTCAACTTGTTTCTTAAAATCATTATTAGCAATAGGAACATCTATCCAGGTGAAGTGAAGATACAGACTTTTACACTTCAAAAGTCAGACAAACCAACTCCAAGTAAACATTTCCACCAGTGCTTTAAACACACCTGWGAACAATGAGCCTTCCAGTCTCTGCTCAGATATGAAAGGTCCTTTCCCTGGTTCTGCCAGGAGTGCACTGCGTGTCCTGCATGCTCACTGCTGCCAATGTAGGCCTACACAGTCATTTCAAACATATTTTAGCACAYTTTACTAAATCCAGCCATGCTTCTTAGCTGGATTTCTGAAAGTTTACTGTCATTACTGTCAAGTTCCAGACAACCCAGCACGATCAGAAAGGTTGCATGGCATCAGCAGCTTTCCACTGCTCTGATCCAGAACCCTTTGGAAAAATYATATGGATGCATTCACAAACCAAAGGATCAGAACTGAGAGTTAGTTCTAGGTTAAGAGAGAGGGTTCCTATGGAAGAATACTTTGGAAGTTTTAAGACTATAAGGTAGCATTAAAAAAAGTAGAAAAAAACCAAAAAACCAAAAGTAAGTAGCTTTGGTATCCCTCCCCTCCTCCCTCAAAAGAAGGGAATACTTCAGTGTGATGGCTCACTAATGAATTATTCACAGAAAGGTAGGGCTTTCTTTCCCAGAGGTTACAGCAATGTCAAGTGAAAACATGTCAGTCTGCCAAGAAATACCAATGGTGTGGAATATTTCAGCAGAAGATGACAAAATCACCCCGCTAATGATGTGAGCTCTTTTGCTGAGTGTATCTGAATTACACTCCTACAACGGATGCCAGGCATTATCAATAATTTGATATTTAATTTTGGGAAAATTTTAAGATTAACAAGTTCCTCTGAGCAAATTCTAAAGCYAGGTTTTATTTTTAATTTATCAGTATTGCCTAAGCTTATTATTCATCACACAGTCCTCTGCCAGCAMTCCTTATTGAGTATAAGCACTCTAAGCAATAATTTTAATACTAAAATGACCTATGTTGTAAAAATGCCCAATACCACCTCATCTCAGTTCTGGAAAGAACTTCTCAAACCTCAGTTCAACAGAGTCCTAAACTGTGTGGAGGACCACAAATCACAAAATGTGACTTGCTCTCTGATATTTGGGTTAAGCCTATTTTTCTTGCAGTCCCTGTAGATATGGTAGAGAGAAAATGTGGTATTTAGGATACTTTTTGYCAAGCTGTTGGTTCTGATGGTCAARAAGAAAATTCCTTTGTCAGGAAACCTATTGGGAAAAGATCTGTTTTGGGTTTTTTCACCTCATTCACAACATCMCCACTTAAATACAATTTCAAAATAAATTTAATTTTTCTAAACAGATTGCAATTCACAACTTAATTTATGCCTAGTGCTAGTAAGAGGTCTAAAGCACTGAYCTTACAGTACAGAATTTGAAATTCATCCAGTGGACTTGATTCTTGTGGGAAAATCTTTGTAGACTCAAGTGTGCCCTTCACAATCTCTCTCATCCTCAAGAAGAAAGTTAAGATCACTTCACAGAGTTTGCTGCACTCATCAGTCAGTGGGAGGGGAATCTCACAGAAACTCCATAATCTCTGTTCTGCACCTATTTTAAGTTTTGGTGGCGCTGTATGAGTAACCAAAGCTGGGATCTGTCAAGCATTTATTTGCAGGTACAGGAAGGATTTCCTTCAAAAGTTGTTCTCAAGCCTCAAGGAAGGACTAATGCACCTATAACCACTTGGATCATTATTCCTTCTCCCTAATCACTGCGTATTTGCTGTCATATGGTCAGATATGAGACTTCCTGAGCCAGTATCTTTCTGGCCAAGGAACTGCTGCTTGCCATCCTTCACTCCATCAAACTACTTGGACATCGGTTGCAATGATTTTTATTAAACCTGTGGACTTACTCCTACTATGCAACCTCCATTTCTCACCACAATCAACACTAATGCCTCTAATGAAGACAGAATTACACATTTCATTATTTTTAGGGCAATACATTTAATCTCTGAACAGTGACTGCATGTTGTTCTTAGTGGTTTGTTTCTGAAACTGCTTGCTTAAGGCTGAGTACTTTTATCATGTTTAATACCCAGTGCAAGGTCTAGCTCTGCTTGACTTTAATTCACCTTACTCCTATCCTTCTCTAACTCTTTTGCATACATTTCTATGCCTGTCAGTCCTTTCTGCAATCTTTTTTACATTCTGCTAATTTACTGTTAATTATGTAATTAAATAAAAATTAAATATTGATCCAGTTATATTATTTCTAAAATGTTTCTTTCTTTGTTCCAGGTATTAATGCCAGAGTATTAAAGCTTTTGAATAAGGAAGTTCCAGACTTTTTCCACATTTAAGTTTCAGAGCTTCTTTGGAAGACTGAATCACATCTGTAGAGTATTGAGCTTTGAAATCCTCAGTTACACACAGATTTCTTTTCCTCTTGTTATTTGATTTTATCTGAATCACATATCATACGTTCCTCAATCAGCTCATCTAGAATATCTTCATTACTCAAATGAAACCTTATTGATGAAGTGAAAAAACTGTCAGCTATTATTAGCAGSAATAACAGTACCATCAGCATTTGTTCTCCAAGCTATTCTGAAGTTAAATACTTCCATATGCAGGGCTGCCCACCCATATGGTCACAACTCCTAGTAGTACTTAAAAGCTTTAACCACGCACAGAATGTTAAAACACAAAAAGCTTTAAAAAGATGCCTTTTAGTATTCAAATTCAAACCTACAATATTCTACTTACTCACAAAACTAATAGAATTTTTCTATCATTCCCTGATATTGAGGTGTTTTTGATTCAAACAACATAGCTACACTAAAGCCATTAATTTCTTTAATCTGCCTCATAAATTAATATGCAATTCTACCTTTTGTGGTTACCACATCAGATTTCTCACCTGTTTTTCCACTACATGCTTGTAATCCATATAACACAGAATCATTAAGGTTGGAAAAARCCTTCAAGATTATCAMRTCCAACCTCTGACCTAATGCACCAYGSCCACTAAAGCCTATCTCAGTGCCACATCCCCTCACTTTTTGGACTGTGCTTACCATCATCACTGGAAAACACTTGAACTGACTTTTCTGTTAACAGGAGATAGGTTGAGCAGTCCAAAAATCTGTCTTATCCGTTTCTTGGCTTCAGACTCATTTTGCCCATCATGCCAACCTCAGCCYCCAGAGGCAGACTACCAAAGCTATTTCCTATTTTCAGCTTCTTCAGTATGCAGCAGTACATACCATTACCTACCTTTTGATCAACTTAGAGGTAATTTGTATCCATTTCACTCTGCATTGTGGTTACCTAAAAATTGACTGATTCATTTTTAAAATAGACTTTTTAAATTTTTAAAAATAATTTGCATTTCAGGCCATACTTTTACTGGAGACTCACTCCTCCAGCTTCTGTGCTTATCTGCATGTTACTAGATTACTTGGCTTTTTTATACTAAAAAATAAGGAGCAAAAAAATGATTTATTAAYTAGATTATACTTTTAAATATATTGCATAACCAGGGGATTGTTGAAATATTTTTTCATCTAGGTTTAAGTTCATAACTACTGTGCTTGCTTTTATTGTTTCCTTTCACCTCCTTTCCTTACTCCTATTAGGCATGTTTCTTTGTTCCAGTGTGCATGTAAAATTAAAGTACCCTAAAACCAACGGCACATTTTCGTGGAAACCTTCAGGTTATTTGTCATCTCGTGAATAATCTGAATTGGTTCTGCTAAAGCACAGGAATTAGGAATCTTCTTGGGTCCTAAAGCCCTCAAAAGGTGGACAGATACCAAAGGAGATTTACTCCTCAGTGCTACTCACTGCTACTCAATGACTCTTTTTAGCAGAAGGAATAGCTGAAGGCTAGAATGGCTGCAGCACTGTATCCAAAACACTTCTGTATTGCCTTATCAGCATAGGGCTTCAAACAGAATCCATACAGYTTATAGGAAATTATATGARATATTTTTGGCAGAGTGGGAGCCAAATATAAGTCTTCTGAGTCTTGTATCATTCCTCTTGGTGGCTTGAAGGGCTTTCAGAAACACAGAGATACAAATGCACATGAAGGCACTCCTAAAGTATTCCAGCCTTCTAAAGAGGTGGAGTAATTCCCAACTGGTTCAAAACCAGATTAGTTTACCACTGAGACCTTTCCCCCTAGACTCAGTTACTGARACTGGCCTCAGCAGAGTTTGCCCATCTAAGAGATAGTCTCAAGGTGCTAGAATGGTTAATCTGGAATTTCTCTTGAGCAGAACCAAAGGTGCTTTCAGAGATGTTGCACATGGAAAATGTACCCTTTCCAATAGTAGTGCTCTGTTCATTTCGGTTTTCCTTGTGTTTATCACATGAAAACAAGAAAACCCTAAAATTCTAGTCTGTTTTAATAGTTTTATTTACAGTTTAGGTATGTGAACAATTTGGTAGCATAAATCATTAAATCAGTTTGAAGAGAAATTTTTACAGATCACCAAAACAACTATTACAGTATATGTGGCCACAGGCTGAGAAATGCAATCTAGCAGATGGTCATTTGCTGTCTTAAGTGAAACGGCATACAGAAAATATTACTCTGTTAATGCTTCAGAAGCTCAACAAAGCCAAAAATAGCATACAATTTGGCTTCACGGATAAGAAAAGCACAATTACATACCAAAGGCAGAAGGAACTGACCTCTCTGATTTTTAAACTTTTTCAGAGTATAGAGTAGGTTAAGTGTAAATATTGTACTACATACCTCTTAAGTTCTCATATATTCCTTCCTATAGTCTTCCTTTTTGAAGTCTACAGGRTCCTTCCAGCAATTGCTTATCAGAAGGATGAATAAAGAAGAGAAATTTAATGTATTTAGGCTTTCATGTAATATGACAGGGATTTGATTCCTAAGAGCTGGGGAGGTACACCTACTCTGCCCTGCAGTTTCATCTTGCCTAACAGCTTTTCTGTTTCTCTCAGTGGTAAACAAGTACCAATGCTAACTACAGAGCTCACTGSAACTCACCAGAACACAGTATTTCCATGCCACAGTCTATCCACAARCCTCATTTTAAACAGAAGCTCTCTTGCAAGTCCACAGGGTCAACATCATCAGTGCCTTGCYATCACATGATCCCAAAGTGAAAAATCTGTTGGCTATAATAATGACCTAATTAATCCATTGTTTCCCCTCCAAGACACAGACCAATCTGGTCTTTTTCATTTTCTCACAAAAGAGAAAACTGCAGGAAGTAAATGACTGCTTGTGTTGCTACTGTAAATCACATCTGCTGGAATACTTCCTTCCCATCTGATCTAAAGCACTCACAGCTGCAGTCTGACCATGCTGTCCAAAGTCCCTCTATTCTTGGACTACATCATGGTATAAAGTCTTGAAATTTAAATTGTTTCCCTTGCTATTCTCTTCTAGAATTTGTCAATAGTTCTTCTTAGTATCTGGAGACAAATACTTCTCAGTTTTCAAAACACAGAGGCTCCAAAATTGTAYACAGTGCAAACACACTAAGACATGCTAAGAGGAAATTAAAAAAAAACCCAATCTACAAAGTGACTGAAGTCTGCTCCCCTGTGCACTTGTGCTCATGCACACATTTGCTATATAGCATTCCAGATACATATAGCATACCAGCTACATCACATGCCCCAGCTAATCCCAAGCATGTCATGCACYGGTGAGGGAACAGACAGTAGCTGGTTTGTTGCTTTTTATGTGTTCTGAGCAACAGAAAATAAATACTCTCTCGCCTTACTGTCCAACAGAAGCAATAGATATCTTTAAATCATGAAAACATTTGGGGGGATTAAATGTAAAATTAGGTCACACAAGCAGAACAGTTGTCTACTATACTACCAGTTTTATGTGTATGTACTCTGGCAGGAAARCTTTGAGGTTTCCTGAGAAGTTTTGCTTAAGGGGTAAGAGATCAAGGAACAGTGTTAAAAAAATTATTCTATAAATCAATTTTAGCTCTTTTTGAGATTTAGGCATCTCTTTTAACGGTGTTGAAACTAGTTTGAGGCATTTAGCAACTTTATAACAAATAAAKCTAGGAGAGGAAGAGGATGTCAAGGGGAGGAAGAATCTTAGACCAGCTACCAAKTTTTCACAACAAGGGCTTTTCCAGATATTAATCCTTGATAAGAAAACTATCCTAAAATATTGTAAACACAGCTGTTCCCTTTTTAAGCWTGACATCTTCTATGTTGGGTAAGCTCAGTGCTCACAAAGGACCCCAATATAACTCCTTCGTATTTTTAAATTATTCATAAGCCTGCTTCCCTGACCAATCAGATGGCCTGATAAGATGGATTATTCTCTGGTCACTTCCTGAATCTCACCAGTTTCCAGATTTTTAAAACAACCTCCACTATTATCTAAAATGCATCCTTTGTTTGCAAGGACTTAAAACAGCTCTTCATACACAGAAAACAGGTTTTTGCCTTACAGATTCCAAAAAGAAAAAAAAAAATCAATCAGTTACAGTCTGCRCAAACAACAAGAAAGCTATCCATGAAGTAAATTCAGAATTTATACCCAAATACACTTCASGTACCCTGTCAGGCTGTGTGGATTTTCCTCCAGCTCTGGCAGACTGTAATTGTTTACTTAACCTGAATATTGATTGTAGTTAGACTGTTGGCTCACTTCCTTCAACTGCAATTCTCATTTTGGCAGTTTCACATACATCACTTAAAATTCTGCTCTGTAGCCATGCTGTTCACATTCTTTCCTCTGGATCATAATCCACTAAACATGACCATACTTTTATTTCTGCATTATGATTTTTTTTTAATTTTCTGACCTTTGCAGAACAAAAAGTGGAAGCTTTTAGCAAGAATGACCTTGAATCACTGTCCTTTACAATTAGTATTATACAGAGTTTTATGAAAGAGCTCAGATAAAAGTGACAGATTCTCCAGCAGCATAGCTGCAATATGAATTTTCCATATGTTTTATGAATACCTATATACATGTCACTTTCTATCAATGTGTGTTGTTTCAAATTTTATGTCAATAGTTCAGATGTGAATTTGAGGACTGAAAGAAAATCTCCTATATAAAACTTTCTTAGTAGTCAGCTGGGTACTAGTAAGCTAAGGCAAAAGGCACACAAATTTGCTATCTAAAAAAATAAGTCTATTAAATTATCATGAATATGGAGTGTTAATTCAACCATGATGGTACTTCTGTATTGGTTTAAGTACTCTCACCTACTACAAATGTATTTAGGCTCACCTACTAAAAAGTTTTGAGGGTCACAGAAAGCATGTGTGAACATTAAAGACTGATAAATCCGTATAAAGAATCCTGTAAAGGTTAATTAACCATGAAATGGTGGCAAAACCTGTGCCTAAAAGGTCAAAAAATCACCACCAGTTTGCACAGTGTTTTCAGAGCCATTACACTGTGCCAGCTGAAATACAGAATTCTTCMATTTAAATGGATTATAAACAGACATTTCTAAAGAAATAACATTCATATCAACCACTGTCACTTTTTTAAAAATGTATTTAACAAGCAGGACTACACCTGGTCATTGATACACAGGATAACTGAGGTCCAGTATTAATCTGTTTCTCTTTACCTACAGTACAAAACTAGGCATGAGAAAAAATTAAAACCAGAGAGAACTCCAATTCCTGTATCAAATTAATTCAATAAGCCTTTATATGTATGTAATGTATGAATATTTTTGGCATACTTTTGACTAGGAGATGCTCTAGTATTTCACGYCATAGAGCACAGATTGCTAAATACACTGTTCCTCAAAAAACAAGGACAGAAGCATTTATTTGAAAACAGGAAACCATTTTTCAGCAGAAAAGACAATGCTATGTTAGAACTGAAAGACTCTATTTGACAACAATGCAAAGTATTACACCCCCTCACCCCCCCAAAAAAATCAATGCTTTCATATCTAATGAAGCTTGAGAACTGTTTTTAGATACTGTAAAATATATGAAATCCAATAGTGCTTCCTTCACCTGGAATATTTTCTTGACTAAAATTTGGCAGTAACATAACTTAAAAGGATAGCACATCTCCAGATATTGATCAGGGCTTTGTACAGCTGCAATGCCATAAAAATGATCTGCAGCTATAAAAGAGATAGCATGATTATCAGTACACTACATTGTAATTTCCTTTGGGCAGTCAGAAAGGAAAAACAGTCTGATAGTCTCTGAGAAAAATAAGCTTGCAGGATATTCAGCATCTGACAGATGAATCAYTTTACAATATTCCAATTAAATAATCTTCCAAACTTAAATTAACAACAAAAAAAAATAACACAAGAATTAACTATTACCTTTCAACCACAAAACAAGAGGCAGCTGAAAAGCTAAGCAGCTCACAATATAGAGTTTTAACGTTCCAACTTCCTTGAGAGTTCAGGCATGGAACATAAATAGTTAACCYTATTCTGAGTCATTAAATGGAGCTTACTAAAAAGCTTGCTCTAATAAATGGTATGATATGAAGGTCAGCCCTTAATTTACCATCAAAATATCTTCTGGGTGTAAACATAATGACTTCTGCTTATGCACTACACAACCCTGACAAGAATGCTACTTGACAATCCATTTCAGACTTAGAAAAACGTTCTCATTTGCGTCAAGGTGCTGAATGTCAGCAGATTCACTAACACGCTTATTTGCACTGCGTGTGGAACAGAGTAAAACACCGTGAGCCCTCCATACCCCGCTGCTGCCTGGCTAGGGAGATGCTGAAATAAAACAAGATTTAATCCTGTCCATATCACTGTGCAGTTGGTGAAACTTGACAAGTCAACATTAAGTATTCAAAGTGGTATTGTGGCCTAAAGGGATCACATGCAGCCTGCACATGAGAGCAAAGGAATAGCTTGGTTCTGCTTCGGTGTTTGTAAATTTAATTTGTTCAAGGAAAAGCAACTCTGGAAGGGATTACTAGCTAGGATCAACACTCTTACCAAAGAAAAAGAGAAAATGCAAGTAGGAATRATATTGACATTTTTGTAATACAAAATAGCTTTTTGGGCTTAAGTGAATAAATAAAATTTGGAGGCTACTGCAGCTCAACCCCAGCATATGAGAATATTCCACTTAGTGTTCCTGAGTAGGAGGGCCTGGGAAGCTTGAGTAGTTCATGAAAATTGCATAAGAATTTAGAAAACACCCTATTTTACAAAAYGATAAAATTTATTTAGCAAAATATTGTCAAATATTGTTTCTATGCAATACCTATTTCTTTCAATGAGTGGAGCAACAGTATTAATGGTATAACAACATCTAATACATTGTTTCTTAATTATTGCCAAGATCTCATTCCACAGGTTCAGGGMAGGTTATCTGCAGTAAAATGTATAAATCCCTGGTGCCCAGGAAACATGGAGCCTGTGAATATACACACATGGAAATTAAAAAATAACAAGATCTATAGCAATGCACTTTGGAAGTAAAAGTACAAGAGAAACCTGCAAATCCCCTTTGCTAAGTGTAGCTCTGTATTTGCACTATCTGCAATATCTTTGCATATTCAACTATTTAAAGTCATCTCTGGTCCTACAGCAGAACATCAGCACAAAATTCCTGAGTCTGTAAAATGCTCTTTTTGATAAACAATGCAAGGGAGAGGTGCTGGCAACCCCCCTGGGACTCAGCAGGGGTGGGAAGGTACCCTGAAGATATATTTGTTCACTCGACCCTTTCCACAGAAATTAGGGACAACTGGGGTAGAGGGTGGGGAGAGCAGCTGAAAGTGATCACAGAATAGTCTCCTATTTTGTTTTAGCAGGGGTCCTTTTGGTGATTAAATGACTGGTAAATGCAATGCATATTTTTCTAGAGTGAAGGACAACGAATACCTTTTCCTTACAGATTGATACTTCAAATATAAAGCACAGAAAGATAAGCACTGCCAGCAAGGAATCTAAAAATATGTCTTCTTAAGCTTGATTAATGAGCTAATAAAAAGCTATAATAAGAAAAAATCCAATTAAAGCATCTTGTGATATTTCTCTCAAACAGAAATAAAGAATCCAAGAGCACAGTAAAACTTTGAAAAATTAGTATGATTCAGACAACAGCCTCAGTATTCAAGCCTACAGTACATCAATTTTATACTTCCTCTGACTGGCTGTCCTTTATTTATCATCTYTGATGCATATTGTCTGAAATTGATCCTTAATGAGCTTTATTTTGTTACGCCTCACAAGTATATCATCTGAATTTAAATACAGACATATTAAAAGCTCAGGCATTAGACAGGTTGTAGGTACTTATTCCATTCAGAAAACCTACAGGCCTCTAGCAGAACGTGTGGAAATAAGGGCAAAGCCAGTGGAAACTATRTATTACCAGCTATATATRAAGTCAGAAAACAAACTAGCGACACTTCTCACTGATAGACAAAAGATAGAGTAGAAAATTTATATTGTAATAGTCACTTTTCATCAGTCTTTGATACCTGTAGGTAATCAGAGGACACAGGAGCAGCGACGACACTGGCAAGGAACTGTAACAGACACAGAGGTAGGAAGAGCTGGAGATTTGATGCCAGATGAGAGGCACCTGCACCACGAGGAGCCCCAGCACGGCCCCTGCAGCACCTGGAGGTGAGCAGCACTCAGCCGGGGGCCCGGGACAGGCTGTGAGGAACGCAGCACCCCAAAGACACCAYCCCAAAGACACGCCGGGCTCCTCAGAGAGCAGCGCCGAGGCACAGCAAAGAGCAGTAGGGCAGGGACAGTCTACACAGGSTCGGAAAGAAAAGAACCCTGGGCATCTCGTACCAGGAGCAGTTGTTATTTTAAYACTACAGAAACGGTTTATTTCCACTTACTGAAAGCTCCTCAGCCATCGGCGGGTGTCCGAGGCTCCAGGACAGGCGCATCCCGTCTCCCTCTGCCGGCGGCTCCGTGCGACAGACGCCCTGAGCAAACGCTGCTGGCACCTGAGGCGGGAGCCACGGCCCCGGCTCCTCATGAAGTTTAGGCAGATTTTTAAACAACAATTAAAATGTCTTAGTAAACACTYTCTAATTAGGCAGACATAGTATTTGTCTCTTTGCACAGTTCAGTGAACATTTTGTGGTTTTTATTTTAATCCCTTTCTTTCAAGTTGTGGTTTAAGACTTCGCTGAAAAGCGTAAAATATCAAACGCATTTCCTCATCAGCTGCCATCAGTGTTTCACGAAGGAATACTTTTCAAAATACTTTCGTTTGATTACGGGGTTTGCCTTTYCTAATTTGACAGCAAGGGAACCAAAATACACAAAGACAACGTTGTATCTGCCTGTTTMAGAGCCCGCCCACGACTCCTGAAATTTACATTAACAACAAAGTTGACTTCAGCTACTTCAGGCGGCGCCTGGGAAGACGTGCCCTGTTCACACCGAGCTGAGGCGGGCCCGGCCCCGCAGCGGTRCTCCCGAGTCAGGCGTGCAGTGGGTGTGAGGGGAGCCCCGGCAGGTCAGAGCTGCCTTCCCCTGCCGCCGCCCCCCGCTCGGCCCTGGCCCCTGCAACGAACAGCGCCGGCCATTACTTCCACTTCAGTGCCGGCAACTTCGAAATCTCACAATTCCGATGGTTTTACTTTAAAAAAAAGGACAGCTTTGATGCTTTTAAATGTTTGGTGTGTCTCTCTCCTCGGTGCTTTTCTGATGTAATGTGGTGTCACTTTGTTCTCACAAGCACATTTCTGACGCCAAAGYAGTCCCTGGCCTCAGCATCAGGACWCAGCCTGACCCCAGGGCGAAAGGGTCCAGCTACGAGCGACAGAGCGGCTGCCCAGGAGCTGTACGAGAGGCGAGAGACAAAGCAGCAGCGCTTGGGTTTTGCGGCTGCCCCAGTGGCGGCACCTGGGCGCCTACCAGGAGGGAAAAAGACCAACCCGGAGAGCGCAGGAAAGAAAGCCGGGTACGTCTCTGCCGGGCCCGGGGGCTGCCGAGGGCAGAGCGGGCGGCTGCCCGGGAGCGCACGGAGATCTCCACACCGAGGCACTACACACGATTTCCAGCGGCTCCGGCCAGCGGCAGCCCCGGGGGCGGCCCGGGCGGGTCCCCCGCGCTGCCACGAACACGCCTGTGGGCGTTGAGCCGCCCCGTCCCGCCTCCGCAGAGGCCGCAGCCGCAGTCCCCCCGGCCGCTGCCCGGGCCTGCCGGCAGGCTCGGCACTTCCCGGCCCCGCTCGCTCCCAGCGCGGCCCTCCCGCCGCCGCTTCCACTGCCGCGCACCGGGCGCGCCCCCCGGGCCGGCCGCGGCCAGGGGAGGGCGGAGGAGCCGCCGACTGCGGTCCCGCGGGGAGCGGCTGCGGCGCAGGATGGAGGCGGAGGGCTGGGTACCGGGGCCGCCGCTCCCCGCCGGCGGGGAAGGGCCCGGAGCCGACTCGCATCTCGCTGCGGGTGCCCTCGGCACGGCCCGGGGCCCGCTGCTCGCCGCAGCCGAGGTACTGGCGCTGGACGATGAGGAAGACGACCTGGAGGTGTTCAGCAAGGTACGGCAGCGCCCTCCGCGCCGGGGGCGGTCGGGCGGGCTCGCCGGTACTTTGCCCCAGCGGGCGCCGGGCGAGCCGGGCTGGCGGGACGGGACGGGACGGGAGGGACGGGACGGCTCCGCCCCGGGCGGCGATCGCGGCCTCTGCCCGCCCGCCCCTCACACGCACAGTGCTTCCCGGTGCCGCCGGGGCTCCGTGACGGGCCGGGCTGCCCGGGGGCGCGGGGCTGACAGCGGCAGCGCTCGGCGGCGCCTGCAGTCCCGGGTGACCTCTCGGGCACGGAGTGCGGAGTTGCTGCGTCGGACCAGCAGCGGGAGTCCTGACTGCGCTTACCTTAAATGTGCCATCTAATCTGGACTCGCTGTACCCTTAACATCGCTTATGTTCGTCAGATCCATATATGTATCTGTAAATTAAATAAACAGTCGTGTTTAGTAATTGTAGTTGTGTTTGAATGTAAATAAATGTTTCCAAGTTTCAGTTTGAGTTTTCTTTTAAAAGATGAAGTCTCACACCTTCGCGTAGAAGATTTGAGAAGATAACATCTGAATTTTATGAAGGGAATAAAATGAACGTAACTGATAAGGTATCTGGGTCCACGTTCAGGGAGCACACGGCCAGGTACCTGCGTCAGTCTGCCYGATAGTGCTGGTTTTAATTAAACCRATGAAGGCGGGGTATGGCYTCTGCATATATTGTTTCTCATTTAGTAATGATTTAGTACAGACAAGACTTWCCTCTTGTCTCCTCAGCAGTTAAAGAAGAGGGCATGTCATGGATCAATTTGCCTTATCAAGGCAGCATCTAAAATACAAGTGCATACAGAGAGCGAGGGTGGAAAAATATATATGGGGCTAGGGTGTCCTTCACGACCTGAGACTTGTGAACTGCTGTGACAGGATGTGTGCCATGGGAGAGAAGTAACAGTTACATTTCCGATTTGAAAAAGTGACAATGTATTTCTATTCAGCAGGACAGATTGTCATAGGGAGTAAGTGTGTGGTTTTTATATTTTTGTAGGTGAGAAACACTCTTGTGGTACGCATGAATACAACTACTGGAATAAGGACTTCCTTCTTAGGAGCTATGTATTTAAACTCTGACTGTAATAGAATTCTCAAAACTCATGGCATTTAAGACCAGAAGGGACTCTTAGATGATTCAATAGTCTGAAATGTGTAAGAGATTAGGCTAAATTTCACCAAGCTACCTGTATTTTTCTGAAGCATAACTAGGGTTGAGCTAGAATTATATATTCTTGGAAAGCAYTAGTCCTGATTTGACATAAAAACATGAATGATTCACTGAACTTGCATGCAAAAGCAGTGCTAAAATATAATTTTAGTTGCTTATRCTCACTTTGCATCCATTCCCTTTTRTGAGTGAAGTTCAGGCAGTTCTGCATGAAGGTGTCTGCTTATCAACACAGCGTATTGATGCTTATGCTGCTGGCTTGTCAAGAGCAATTCTCCTTAGGAATAAAAAGTAAAAACAAGTGAAATTGATAAAAGTTACTGCTGCTTTATGGCAAATACTGAGATCTTTAAATTTCTACCTGGATTCATGCCCAATATTTTTTACATATATGAAATCTTAACTCCTGTTAATGCRTGCTACATGATAAATTGTTCCTGCAAACAAGAAAATGTGTCTTATTACATGAAAATACAGCTTTCCTTCCAAATCTTGGATACCTGCATGTAGTGGTTGTATATATCAACCAGGAATTCGTGGTTTATTTTCAAGTGCAATTTGAGATCTGATCTTTTGAGCTGATGAAAATCTGTGAGGTTGGTTGGGCTTTACACCCTATTTATTCATGTTCCATATATTCAGAGGAATATGACAGGCTAAATGTAGCTTACAACTAAGTTTTGTAAAACCAATTTTTCCATAACATACTGTTCCAGGACTACCTTGTTTTAAATTGCATCTTAATGGGGTTCCTCATGCAGTGTCTGTAAGGAGTGGTGTAGCCTGTGCAGGCCAAGTGGGASAGCAGCAGCCATGCAGAGCTCACTGTCTGCCACTCTCGTCAGCTTCAGCTGTCTCAGTCTAGGCAGTGCAATGTGTCAGCTAAAAAAATGGTGAAAAATGAGATTCTTAGAAATTGTCAACCTCAATACCCTGAGTTATTACTCAAAATGTAAACGCTGGGCTTTTATTTTATGAAAATCCATAGACAGTTAACCTGATAATGTTATAAACCATCGACCTGGTATCCTCTGACATATCTCAAATGTTACAGACCGGCATCTTCAGCAGCTCTGATAAAGCATTTCATTATGTGATGTGCGTTTCACTTTATCCTAGCTTCCACTGCCACTGAAAAAGTTCTGAATTCTTTTCAGCAGAGGCAGATTCTGGGAGCTGAGTTATGAGTCACACAGATGGAATGTTTTCAACCTGCTTTCTTCCCTTAGCTTCARAGTATAGAGTACTACCCATTCAGATATCTTTTGCATTCCTTAATAACTGATATGYAGCATTGGCAAAGCTGTCAGCAGTTTGGTTAATACTTAAAATCTTTAGCATGTCTGCTTTCAAACTTTGTTTTACAGTGTTTGCCTGCATTTCATAATTACAGAAAACTTAATGATATTTCTGAAAAACATGTACATKCCACTTCAGAATTGCATAGAGACTAATTTTTCTTCAAGATTTTTTAAGTTCATCAGGGATTTGAGATAGAATAGTTCCTTGGCCAGAAAATTCACTTACAAATCAGTCTTCCTGAATCTCTTTGCTCTTYGAAGAATGCTCCAACAACCAAGCTATTCACTTATAAGACAAACTCCTTCCCATGCCCTTTATCTCAAGACCTGTTTTTGGATCCTGGCTTCAGATTATTGCAAGCTCTGGATCCTTGCTGGGAGGTAGGGATGGATGGATGGATGGATGGATGGATGGACGGACGGACGGACGGACGGACGGACGGATGGATGGATGGATGGAGCACAGAAGTAACCTTGGATTAAGGAGAGAAGGGGCTTGGAAAGAGAAGGGGGACTGCAGGTGGGTTGGAAGGACGGAGGTGTGGAAGAGGACATAATTTTCTGGTACAGGGCCTTGATGATCTTTGTATGGATGAGGAGGAAGAAGGTTGCACAACCCAAGAGCTAGAAGAATTTTTCTTGTGCTACTGAACTCCTGCCCTCATCTGTATGCACACARAAACATAGTTCCAACCACAAAATTRCATCTATATAGAAGATTATCATGGGGTTTTTTAACTGTGTTTCTGTGATGACATCAGACTTAGGTCACATGAACTTCAAGAATTACTGGAAGTAAACCTGAACCTATCATAAGGATAAAGAGACATGCTTGTTTAAAACTCGTGTATTCATTCATGTGCACATGAATACTATAGCTGTATTAAACAAAACCAAAGACTTGCTTATTCTGTGGATTTTTATTGCCCATATTTTGTTTCTAAAACCACATATTCATAAGCCCTTAATAAACATACACTTTTAGACACCTGCATGAGTAGAGCARTTTTTAGTAGCAACCTAGAAGAAGGAATGAAGCATTAAGACATTAACGCCCCATGGAAAATGAGAAAATATGAAACACATTTACCTTGATCCAATTTAGGCCTTGCAGAGTCATTACTCCTCAAATTATGTGGCCATTCAAGTCCCTTACGTGCTCACATGCATTTTTCTTTCCCTGGAAATTTCCCATTGCCTCAGCACTTTGAATTGCACAGGCTGCTCTGAGCTGGCAGTCCTCATTCTTCATCTACACCATGGGCAGCCAGTGTGAGCGGGCTTCAGGAGCAGCTCTGTTTATTCTGCATGACTCAGGATAGTGTTGGCTGTACAAAAATGGTGTAGAAACACACTGAGTAAAAGTAAAATGACTGACAGGTGCACAAGGAAGCTACTGTGTAATATTCAAAGTGTAGTCTTTAGTCTTCTGTACTGCTTTTGTCTCCCTGTTCAGAGAACTGCATGTTAGTGATGGGAGGAGAACTGGTACATAAGCACTTTCTGGGCATAATTCCTAGTATAAGTGTCTCTTCCATGTTTGTGGGAGTACATTGATAAATCCAAAGAAAAAGCGGTATTTCTTTCCAAAGAAAGTTTTGATCCAGTTGAATTCAAAGACAAAAAGCAACTCTCACCTGGTTCAGCAGCACTGTAGTGGGGTTCTCTTCATTCCCRTGAGATCAGCCTTGGGATGATGCTGTGACTCCAGTTAGTGTGGACTTGCACTTTTCCAGTCCTGCCTTTTGAGCAGTTTTCTCTTTAGCTACATCCCTGTTCTCCTTCCTCCATAGTCAACAAGGCACTGAAGGGGGCAAGTGTTTGCCTCTTGTAGTCACTGGAGTCTAACTACCCTTTTAGATAACTTCTAGAAAATAGATTAATTTTAAAGTTTGTTATGAAAACAATTCTTGGCATTGTATATATTAAAAAGTTGTACACAGTATTTGATATTTAAAATACGATTATTTATTTTAATTTCTCTTTTATTTCTATTGTTATGCTCTTTTATTGAGTTATTAAATTCAATTTATTTTCATGGTTACTGTATCCTTCAAGATTCTAGATTAGTGGATCTTACCCAGATTTGTATCTAAGGAAGAAAATGAGATTTCTTGCTTGTTTCCAATTTCCACCTTGTTTCTCAGCAGTTGAGTGAGCACCATGGAATGCAGTAGCAGAAGCAGTTGCTATGGGGACATATTCKTACAGAGTTGTGTGGAAGTGGTCAGTGGTATCAAAAAGTGATTTTTTTGCTTCAGCAAAACAGTGGTTTGACTTTTTTTTAGAAATTAAGCAGCAAATTTCTACTGCATACTTACTTACTGTTTTCCTTAAAAAACCAAAAAGATTAATTTATGTACCTCTAATTGTTTTCTATTTCCAATTTTATTCTAAAATAAACACAAACTGAAATGTCCAATTCCAGTAAAAATTCTGATTTGGATTTTGCCTTGTTCATTTTGAGTCATCATTYTTTTATCCATCCTGTTCAGGTAATTAGAGATAATTCAAACATCATAAGTCCTGGCTTCTAACAATTTTAWTAAAACTGTTAAGTACCCTACACAATTAAGGGGCGCTTGGTTCATAACTAATTTTACTATGCATATGCAAGCTCTCTTTCTAGCTATGTATAACATTCTTCTCAAATGGTAGTATTTTGTTCTTTCATCCATATTTGAATAAATGTCATTTCTTACATCCTCACCACAGCAAATACTGAAAGGGATAATATATTTGCTATGTACCACATAATTCTTTCATCTGCTTTGAGTTTTATCTGTTYTGTCAGATAATTTTAAAGCTTGCCATTTTAGCTTCAGTGACATGTTTGTATATAAAGATTATTGATATGGATGTCCTCATGTCTTATCTGTAGGATACATCTCTGGTTGAGGTAAACTCATTCAGTCCTTCAGTGCCAATATCCCCCTCATCAATGATAAACCAGTATAAATTTGAAGATGGGCCAGAATTAAGAGATCTCTTCATTACAGTCGATGACCCTGAAAGCCACATTACAGCCATTGAAACATTCATTACATACAGAGTAGTCACAAAGGTAGGTACCTGTTCATGGTTTAATGACTGATAACAACTGGCATTTTCACTCTTCTTGCACAACCAYTCTCTGGGATATTACTGAATTTAAACTTTAATTTTGCCATGAGTTACAGACAACTAAAACCGCATGAAACTGTGCTGTGTAATGGGAAAAAATTCAGTGTGAGTCTGCATCCACACATGCTTGGATTCTTTATGTTGAGAAAATAGTAAATAATTCTTCAGTGGCAAAATGAGTGCTGTGAGGCAATAACATTTTCTGTTGCRATCTTCAGCAGGAACAGAAAACTGATCCACTTGGAAGACACTATATTAGCACAAGTATTGATGACTTTTGGATCACATACAGGCTACCAGTCATACATCTTGCATAAACATTACCTCCTACAGTCTTTCAACTCCATTCKTTTCTAATTGCAGCATCCATTAACACATGGATGTTTGCTTCCCATGTACAGTTGCATGTGATTTCTGGGGAAATTGCCACAATTYTCTAATGAAAAAATAGTGTTAGGAAACAATTAAGTGCATTTTTAGTTGAATGCAAGTTATTTACAGGAAATAAGGAAGAAAGTCAGCCTTGTGAGACCAGCCAGGTCCTCTGAGATTRCCAGTAAATATTGTGCAGGCTCCATTTGGAGAATTGCACTGTTAATTTATTTTTCTTTGAGTTCTTTTTAAAAGATTAATTTTAAAGCAAATTTTCAAATGGGAATTATTCATCTTTAAATAAGAGGAGATATCAATTAGTCATAAAACATTTAATGAGTAGGAATAGAGCTATCTTTGTTAGGTTGCTAGCAATAATTTTCACTTTATGCCTGTTTCTGTAGACAAGAGAACATTTTTTCTTCAGGCAAGTATGAAAGGGCTGTGAGGTGGATTGCTTTTGCTTTTTTTATCTCTTCTATCCTTTCTTATCATATTTAATTTGGAGTGTTGGTTGTTGATGATAAAGTAATAGTATTCCTCCCACATAACTTGAAAAAATTTTATTCAACCCTCAAAAATGTTTAGATTACAAAAGCATGTTTTGCGGTTTTTAGAATTTACTTGCATCRTGTTACAAATCTCTGTGTAACAATGAATGCTAAGTAGCACACATTAATGGAAACATGGGCTCTTTGTGGCTTGCCTCCAGAAGACAGAGCAGGGGTAAAATAAATCTCACGGTCTGACAATTTTGTAATCTCTAATAAGCATTTTTTGTAGGCATTAAAGGTTTGCTGGCAAGTTCTAACAKGGGGCTGCAAAACTGGAATCGATGATGGGCCGCAGAATCCATTAAGCAGTGCAGAAGTGTTATTGCTGTGATAATGCTGAAGTTTTCATGTTTTGAATGTGAGGATTACTGAGTAATGTCACTAGGTCCCAAGGACATGTGTCAGCTCTTTGGGCTTTGTTCAGAGTGCTAAAAAATGGACTTTCCTCACTTGTGGATTACTAATCACTTTAAAAGAAGTGCCSTAAAAGTAACAAACATAACTGTGATTGCTGAAAGAAAAATGCCACACTAAAGTAATTATTGCAATGATTTGGAAATGTGGTAAGATAACAATTTTATGTCACTGCACAAAGTGCAGCTTAGTGCTCACTTTTTTTTTTTTCCCCAATAGAACTTTGATGTCTTGCTGAAATAGGATGTGTTAACTCTTCAGGGAGCTGATCATTGTTCTTTAAAATAACAGCAAACAGGGACCAGATAAAATGTATGCATTCCCTCGAGTACTCAGTTTTCTCCAAAATCTAAAACTTTTCTAGTATTCTAACCCAAGCCTGTTTTTTCTACTTCTGGTTTTCAGACAACCCGTKGTGAATTTGACTCCAGTGAATACGAAGTTCGAAGACGATATCAGGATTTCCTTTGGTTGAAGAGCAAACTTGAAGAAGCACATCCAACACTGATTATTCCTGTTTGTTCGCTAAAACTTAAGTTTGTTTTTTTTTTTGTTGTTGTTTATAAGACAGCTCCAATTTTATACAGAGATGTTTGAGGTCTTTCTTCAGCTTCTGAAGTTTTACAAACATTAAGCCAACCTATTTTCCTTAGCTTTATATGTATGTGACAAAAATCACATAAAGGCATTTCTTTGGCTTTTAATTGTGGCATTTGCAGTAATTTATGTCCTTTCTTAGTTGTACTTGTGTTCTTCTGCACTGTATATTACAAGAAAAATGGTATACCTTAGTTGAATATGATAACTTTATATAGCTTTTTGGGACATTGCACCGTGGATTTTACAAGATATATCTTTTTTTTTTTTTTTTTTAGTAAGCAGAAGAACTATTGTAATACTCTGAATATCATGGAAATTATACACTATATTTCTTCTTTTTTTTCCTTAGCCATTGCCTGAAAAATTCATAATGAAGGGAATGGTGGAACGCTTTAGTGATGAATTCATTGAGACTCGGAGAAAAGCCTTACATAAATTTTTGAACCGTATTGCTGATCATCCAACTTTAAGTTTTAACGAGGACTTCAAAATTTTTCTTACTGCACAAGCTTGGGTAAAATGACTTTGTTTTTATTTACAGTTACATGATACCATATGTTGTGTAAGCAGGGTATATCAGGAGCTTCCCTGGTTCAGTGTTCAGTAGTGTCATCCCGTGGCTTGTTACACAAGTGGCAGAAGCAGGCAAGGATTTGTGGAACATTCATAACCTGAGATAACCTTTTCTTCTGTGGTTTTGGTCATCATGCACATGACCATAAATATTGCTGTATCTTCCAAAGTTGGTTTGGTTACTGCATTTTGGACTTTTGTGGCAAATTCATAGTATTTCAACTCTGCATGTTTTTTGGTACACATATGAGTTTCCAAGATTACGAGGAAAATAGTGGTTTTAATTAATTATTGTTTTGGCATGGTACTGTTTGGGCTTTTCTAAGTTTTACTAATCTCATAAAAGAAAAGTACAGGCTTTTCCTGTTGCATTGTTGCAAAATGTGTCCAGTTGCAAACTGGAGTTTTGTAYTCAGAAAAGCCTGCCTCTGAATTTCAGCAAAGGTTATTCTAGCAACATATAAAAAGAGTTAAAAAATATTGATTGATTACTTCCTCCAGTAGGAGCATTGTCTGCTTTTCTCAAAGACTTATTTCTGCAATCATTACCTTTCCTGTTCAAAAAGGTAAATTGCAAACTAGCTAACTTAGCCTGAGGAGTGTGAAGGGGTGAAGGTTCTCTGCCATCTTCAGCCATTCCTGTGACACTGTCATACATGGCATGCTTGTGTTTGCTCAGAAAGGCTTAGCTCATAAATGCACAAGGCAGGAATGGTTCTGCCACTGGTCTAATAATGRTAAGATTTATACACTAAGAAGACAGAGGTTTATGTATGTAGTTTTGTTAAAAAGAAAAGGAAAAAAAAAGTGCGTATTTATTTTTTTCAGAGAATTAACAAARGTACCTGGAAGTAAAGAGAGCTTGTTCTGTCTTTAGGAACTCTCCTCCCACAAGAAGCAGGGTCCTGGTYTGCTGAGCAGGATGGGACAGACCGTCAGAGCTGTAGCATCCTCAGTAAGAGGAGCAGTTAAAAATCGTCCTGAAATGTTTACAGAAATCAACAATTACATGGAAACATTCAGTCAGAAAATAAACTTACTAGATAAAATAGCTCATAGGATTTACAAGGAAGAAAGGGGTAAGTAGAAAAAATGCATCAGTTTTATTGATTTAAGAAATTTAAAAGTAAATTAGTTTTCATTGTGGCAGGCAAAATRCGTTTTCCAACAAGCAAGGAAAAAGAGAGATTTTTATGTTTAYATTGTGTTTTTCTTTCTGGTCATGTTTTTGACAGACCTTCAAGTTTGAATGATTTTTTTAATAGGAAGAGTCTTAACATGTCATTCAGCTACTTATAAGGAACTGAAAAGGATATTTTAACATGTGTTTTTTGAAAAGCTGCCTGAACTTTGGCTTTTAACTTTCAAGGGAATGTACAGTTTTCTGTACATTCTGTACTTACTCTTCACTGTGCAATCTCGTAGTGACACAACGCTGTCTTGATTCCAGGTCTCTGAACTTCTCTTTGTTTAGTTTTGTTCTGCACCTTTTTTCTGTTGGCAAAGTAGATTTTCATATTTTAATAGCTTTACTGTTGGTCATCACTTCTGTCATAGTAAGCTGTACCTRCTAGAGTTTTCTTAAGTAGGATGGCTTAATCTGAATTTTTTYCTTAAGTAAGAGCAGTTCACACATCTAGTTGAAATGCTAAGTTACTGGCTTCCCTGAGATTCTGAGATGATCTTGTTCTCACACTATGCCTGTTCAGTAGAATTTCTACTGGGCAGCACTTAAAGTATTTACTTGTCTATATAATATAATTTGAAGAGCTGTGTTAGTAACTGAGTCCTTGAGCTTTCTTGTGCAGTACCTGATCTCAGTATGTCCTCATTGAATTGAAAGAGTGTTATAAAAGAAAAATATGTGTTGGTGAAGAGTTCCTATTGATATTGTTCCCTCCAGTGAAAGTAGCTGAGGTCTGTAGGTTCAAGGTATCAGTGCCAAAATATTTCTTGGAAAAGCTTAAGAATTTTGATGTGCTCCCAGATGTTGTAGGTTATATCTTCTCACTAGATTTTCCAAACAACACTTGTCAGAACRCTTGTGTGCAGGGCCACACTGTTGTGAATAGGAATTGTTGGCAGCAGTGATACAGAGAATATTCCTGCTTGGAGTACCTTAGCATGGGATTCATGATTCCATCTGCCATAGAGGATTGTTTTGTTGGGGTTTTTTTGTCCAAATAATCTCAAAGTAAACATTACACTCTTYATGCCACACAACTGCTTTCATCTTTCTTAGGACATTTCTTCATTATAAATTTAGTAATGACAAAAGTGCATTTTCAATGCATGACCACTGTGTTCACAGTGTCCTCCTGTGAATTGCAGCTTTCCTGTGTTTAGCCCTACCAAATGGCACAGTGATTTGTGGGCCTTCTCTCTGTTTATGGATTATCACTTGGTCTAGAAACATGGAAGTAACTAATAAGATATCCCTGCATTTCAATTAACGAAAACTACTGAAGGAGATATTGCCAAGCAGGAGTGAACTTCAGTGTTTCTTCTGAAGATTCTGGGACATAACAAAGCTTCTAGTTTTAATAGCTGAGACTGTATTTGGAACATTACTGTTACAAAGAAGCAGAGGAATTCAGGGCAGAAAAAGTCAGACCAGTTGCTGTGGCTCCTGTTGCTCTGTATGAAGACAATGTGAAGTAGTGCAGTCATCAATATCTGATTACAGCTCTTCAGGTCTGCCTGAGTATGTGTGTCATTGTGAAATGTCTGTGGCATTTTTGCTAATAGATTTCTCAAAGCTACTTAATKACAATGTATTAAATGATTAGTGTATTCATAAACAGTGAACTGGAGTTTACTTACCTTGGTCATTTGAGCAAGTTTAAAAATTAGTGTCAGTCTCTTACTTGGATCACAGTAAATATGAAGTTGCAATTAGTGCCTCTTAGAGCTCTGTTAATGAAGAAAAGAGTAATAGGTGTATATGTTCCTTTTAAGAGTATTTTAAYGAAATGAAGGAGTATGGCCCCATCCACACACTGTGGTCAGCATCAGAAGAAGACATAGCAGAGTCACTGAAGGGCATTGCCAGCTGCATCGACCGCTGCTGCAGGGCCACGGAGAAGCGGATGGCTGGGCTCTCAGAGCACCTGCTGCCCATTCTACATGAGTATGTTCTCTACAGTGAAATTCTCATGGTAAGCTCTCCTGAAGGACTCTCTATGGCTCAGTATAAAATTTGGCTTAGACAATGTCCAGGAGATAGTTTGTAGCTGATGAAAATGGCTTTACRGTCATGCACATGATACCTGTCCTTATCAGGGGAATCCCATTGGTCCTGGTTTTCTCTTGCCCCTTCCAAATAAGAGCTTGATAGTTTTGCCTGGCAGGCAGCCCTGTGTAGCTGTGCTAGGGTGTCTACTTTTGCCATCTTCAGTGAGCTCTGCATTGTAGCAGTGAGGGTTTGGGGGCAGCAGCTGAGAAAAGACCTTCCCTGATGCTGCCAAAATATGAACTCATTGAGTAACAGATTGTGTGTAGGAAAAGGAGTGGAGAGGTTTTTCCCTTTCTAGGTGCTCTTGCTAAGTATGTTTTCTCTTTCTGTAACAGCTGGGAACTTCCAGTCCCTGCACCATTATGTAAGCATGTGTTAGTCTTTGCCATAAGCTGCTGCTCTCAGTTCCCTTTATGTATGCATTTTTCTTACACTTGGAGAGGATGTAAAAAATCAGACTCCACAGTTGATACAGTCAGTGCTGGTGGATAATCAACATAATTAAGTAACTGAATTCAGTATGTCATAATTCCCACTTTGCTGCCTACAGAAAGCAGAACGTGTACAAACCCCTCTTTGTCTAGGATTTGAGCAATGCCAGCTGCAGTCTGTTCTTGTGCTACTGCTGGGAACTCAGTTCCTGCTGCAGTGGTTTCTGGGTAGGGGCTGCAAGAATCTTACAGGGAGAGCAGGACCCAAGTTAACTGAGCCTTTGGTGGCACTGCGCAGGGAATTACCACTTTCTCAGTAAGGCTTAGCTGCTGAGAGTTAGTAATTCCTGCTGCAATAACTGCTGTCTTTAAAACAAGCTTCACAGAAAAGGGGGCCATACAAAATCTCCTGTATCTCACAGGCCTCATTATTTGCTGGTAGATGGAGGTAGGTACTGCTTTGCTTAAAGATCTGAWTAGATTACTGTCCTAGCAATTGCATATCATCCTCTTCTCCCGCACTTCCAACCTTATTTTTCAGAATTGCTGTGTCTGTTAACCATAAGCAATTGTAGTCTTCATGCTACTGAGGAGATGCTGCCCACATATTGCCTTCTGTTTTGCAGCCTGACTCACCCCCTCCTTTCTCAGGTGTTCTGTTTTGTCCAGAGCACAGAGAGGTTGCTGGGGACAAGCCCCAGAATGACTRCCTGGCTCTTCCTGCACTCCTTACTGTTGCCCACTGCAGTTTTTTCTGCTTGTAGCTTTCTTGATGCAGCACTTGCAACAYGGTATTAGCCTGCCATGAGGTCCTGTCCAGAGGAGAAATCTTTCTTCAACAGCTTATTCCTGTTCCACAACTGTTCCTTTCCCTTCATTGACCATGGATTTTTATTTTACTTACTGCTTATTTCCCTCTTGCACTTTGGAGAAGGAAATACTAGTCACTAAAATAAACTACCTAAAAATCCCCAGTGGAAGTCACCCAGTAGTCAGCCTTTCAGAGGTGTGTTTAACCCAGGGACCTTGGTGCAGTGCTGCTGAGATCATGAGCAGATGTGCAGAACAAGGTGTGATCAAAACAATACAAACCTTGTATTTTCCAGTGTTGAGAGTTCAGCCTGTAACTGGGAAAAAGAGTTGAATTCATAGCTAAAATATTTACAACTGGACCTCACCTTACAACCCCTCCCTCACTGACCCACAGAATAAATCTGCTGCCCCTCAGGRTACAAATTACASCATTAATTAGTTATAGGTCCACATAAAATGATTTTTGGGTTTTGTGGCAAGGTACCATTAAGTATTGTACAAAAACCCTGTAAAAGTATCATAATATGTTTTAAATATCATGCCTTTGTTTGCCTTCAGAAGTCAGTACTTGTCTATAGATGTAGCACATTGATATTAAAGTAATTGGTTTTATCTTGTAATTTAAAGTGTATGTGTGATAAATGTTGCCACCAGTAATTAAAAAGTTTTTAATAAGGCAAAAGAAGTAGGAAAAAAGAGAAAACATTTGTATTATGAAGAAAAGCTGTTCCAGACATTTGTTTTGCTTCTGTGCTTCCAGTTAAGCATATTCTGTATTTATCTAACCAAAAGATTCCAAGGTATTGATGAGCATACATCTCTATTGCTGATTTATAGCTCAAAAATGCCCAAAGTCAGGTCTACCAATTTTTTATAGTGATTACTTGTTCAAAAAGAAACATTGAAAAATTATTTTAAAATTAAGCTCTTAAATTATTCTATCATGTCTGATGAAGTGTCAAGATTTCAGAGACAACTCAGTTAAATAAGAGAGCTAGAGAAGGTAGAGCTGCTTGTACCCTGTGCTGTTTCAACATGCCCTATGCTAGAGGTGAATACTGMACATCTCTGCAGAAGAAGCAGTAAAACCAGTTGTGGCAAGGTAATGTAAAAGGAGGTTTTGAGATTTGTAATTATATATGTCCTGCTTTTGATTGTTTTTCAAGAAGACTAAAACCTTGCAACACTTCTGCAAGATGAACATACCTGAGTGTGCTTTTTCAGATGAGGAAGCTAAGACAAAGAGACATTTGTAAGGTTTCATCAAGGTCTCAGAGGAAATGAGCATTAGAAATGGAAATTTGATCTGTAATACTGTTCCTRTTATGTAGCTTAATGAGTAATATTCCTTTCCCTTTCTAATAATTTTTTTGACATTGTGCTAAAAACACAATACCTGATAAGATAGTTTCAAAGGAGGTAAAAATTACATATGCTGAAAATAAGCACATACATTAATGGTAGAAAATCTATAATTCCTACAATAACTTTATCTGATTTTTCTGATTTTTTTTCTGATTTGCCAGAACTATATTTGGCACTTACAAATTAATATTAAAGGTTAAAGTCACAATTTCAGCAATGCCTTGTATACCATTTCTAGTCATTCTACTTTATATTGTAAATTTTACTCAAAGAAGATACTTCTGTTCGTGACATTTGGCAAACTCATGTTGCTGTTTTTAAATGAATGTATAGTAAGTTAAGCTGATACCAAGTAAACTGCTGTAGCAGTTCTGCTCATACAACTGGCAGTGATAYTTTGTATGGCAGATACTTGTGGCACTGATTGTGGATTTAGTAGGATTATTGAAAAACATCTAAGATAAAATACAGGTGTGGAGAAATTAATCTTCATGATTTTAATTTTTTAAATAAAACATATATCATGTCAAAAGTATTAAATGGTATAATTCTATGATCTTGTTTATCAAATAGCCAAGTTGTTTGATGGTTTTCTGAAGRAGCTAAAATTTGGTGTAGTTTCCTCCTTTTTTTTTTTTTCTCTTCCATACTAAGGGTGTTTTGAAAAGGAGAGACCAAATTCAAGGCGAGCTGGATTCCAAAGTYGATGCTTTAGCCAATAAAAAGACAGAAAAGGAACTGGTGAGTATTTTCAGAAAGCTGGACTCTTCCAGGCCTTATTGTAACAGCAGAAGGACATGTGTGCTCTGAGGCCATGTGCTGGGACTGGCACTGTCTCTGCACCTCTGGTAGCTCTGTGCCAGGCAAAGGCCATCACGAGCAAGAAGCAGCTCTGCAGTAGCCTGGCTGCTGCAGGGAAGGGCTGCTCATGGTGGGTGACCCCTGGCCTTTGTCAACACAGACTGTACACAGCTTGTTTTTAGCCTTTCTGTTTGCTTCCACTCTTGGAGTTAAAAGAAAGTAACAGCTGTGCAGTGCTCTTGTAGCTGCTGCTTAATTGATGTAGGAGAGGTAGAGGAGGTGATTAGAGTCACCTAAGCTGTTCATTAAATTTATTTCAACTAAAATGTTCTGCATTCTGTTCTTTCAGGTTTCTGTTTTTTCTAGTTGGGCCCAGGGATATTTTTTTTTGCTTCCAGTATGAAACCTTTGTTCATGCTAGTGAAGTCAGTCCAGAACTGGTACCCCATGGGAAAAGGCATCACCAAAGCCACCAGTATTTTTTAAATTTTGGTTGCTAAACTCTCCAGACTAAATAATGCCCTTTTAGCACAGTATTAACACCTAATAAATTGTTATATAGTGTAAATAATATGTAAAAATGACTAATAACTTTTTAGTACATCAAAGGRGAAAATCCTTAACATTTCAGATACTTTTTATTAGGCTTGTTGTAGTTAGTTTCTATGTAAAGAGTAGCTGTTTAKATAGTTGTTGGCACTTGAAATGCATATTTTCATTTGATTTTATGGCCCTCAGATGAATAAATAAGAATATATTGTTGATCTCTGATATCTACAATGGCTATGCTATATTATATAACCATTTGCCTCTGTCTACTGCAGTGGGACATTAAGTAAATATCTCTGATTTTGGGTTTTTTTCCTGAAGCAGAAATCGTGTTTACTTACTGCCTTTGTGTTCTGTAGTTTGTTTTTGTTTTTCTACTTTCTTTGCTGTTACTCCTGTCCATTTTCCTTAGTTCAAAGCCTGAAGCTCTTACAAAATGCACAGAGGATGGTGAGTTGGAGAAGCCCCCTAGGCTGGGAGCTGGGTAGCCATGGCAGGTGCATTCAGTGATGAATGCAGCTCCACAGAGCTTGTTTAGCAGCCAGACTTGTTGTTTACTGTAGAAAAGACACCACAGCCTGGCAGGATGTGCCATCTTTTCAGGATGCATTTCTGTTATAATCTGATGGACTTCTCAGACAGTGTGCATGCACTCCCTTTTCCTGAACTCTTACAAATAAAAAAGGAGTATTTTAGCATAGTATTGATCACACCATTGATCAATACTTGATTTTATATTGACAATGGAGTAAACAATGGTTTACTCCATCTTGAGATATTTGTAATAGCTTCCAGTAAGATTTTGAAATCAGTTTGCCCAGACTTATTTTTTTCACTGTGTATATGTTTGCATATCTGCATTTACAGTTTGGTAAAGGCTTTGGACAGCCTGATTACCCAGGTGTTCAGATCTTCACTTTATCTTTCCAACCCTTCTATTTCTTACTAATTTCAGAGAATCCTGTTTTTGAAAGCCTGGTTCTCCTTGCAGTCTCAGAAGAGCAGTAAAACAGATGTCTGTTAGTCTAATCTGATAATAAAATCCTGTGTTCTCTAATTGAGTGGCAGCTGTATCCTGAAGACTTTTTCTTAATTAGAAGCTGTAGCCTTTTTCTAGTAAGGATAGTTTGGCACAGAGAATGATTTACTGCTATTTTTAACCATTCAAGTGACTTAACTATTTTCTTGGTAATTTTTTTAATATGTTTTCATTTTTATTATGTATTGAAATATTTTTCTGACACTTCTAACCAGACTTATTTCATAACAAAAGTGGTCATAACACAAGTATGTTGTTGGAACGGGTGTCAGTTTGGGTGTATTTGCACATCTTTTCCTAAGCAGAACTCCTGTAGCTTTTAATGATCTCATAGATGTCAGATTGAACTTGTCAGTGCAATCTAGTAGCCAGAAATTTTGCTGACAATGAGTGGCATGAACCCTAATCTCATTTGAAGTACGTTTCCACCACAGATAAGGAGTCTCAGACTGTCATTAGAGCTGATAAAAGGCTGTGAGATATTTAGCATTGGTCATGGCAAACATCAAATGATTTAACAAACACAAGGTTGTACAGCAGAAGAATGCAAAACATCCCTAAGGTCAGTGCAGATGAAATAGGCTGGAATTACCAATTAAACCTTATGGGACATTAGGCTCATCGACTGGGGAAAAAATGTTGTCTTGAGCTGTGTTAGAAAGCTGCTTGTGCTGCTGCTACAAAAGCCAAAACCTTGGTTTCTTCTCCAAAATTTGGTCTACAAAGGAGGCAGTTGTTCAGGATATGGATGGTTTGAAGACTGATTTTGGATGCAGGCTCTGACAGAGAGATTGTGCAGGACTTTGGTACCCTCCTGCTTCTCTAGACATTTCTTACCTCCAGAGTTGTGGCTGTAAAGGTAGTGGGATATGCTGCTCTATGACTCCCACACTCCATCCTGAAAGTTACACAGCAATGCTAGTGTATCTCTCTATGGTTTGGGCATTTTTAACAGTTTTAGTCTTGTCACTAGGGCTGATAATAATTCTGAAAAAATGTTGGTATAAATGTGCTCTGACAGAGTGAGATAAGCATTAAATGCCAATTTAAGGATTCCAGTGTTCAGGCTTGAAACTGAGTAGTAAAGAGATGAAATGCTGAATCTATTACATTCTGAATATATTTTGTGTTTTAACTCCAGGCTAAGAAGGGGTTAGTATCGCCAAGCTGTAGGATTAATTCACATAGCAGACAGAAATTTGTGCTATTTTGCATAGTGAGATCGTGTAAAATGCCGTGTCACTTACCATGTAATTTGGCTCTTGGGCCAGGTCTCTCTGGCTGCAGTCACAGAGTCCATGTCTGGTAGCACTCTGTCCTAGCCATGYCTGGCTCCCACCTTCCTGTGCTCTGGTCCATGTCTGATCAGTGCTGTGTCATCGCTGATGGGAGATTTCATTTCTCACACTCAGTGAAATCAGTGTAAGAAAATGGGTTCAGAATCCTGTTTAATTTGCAGGATCGATTGTCACAATTTACACCTTGTAAATGAGGAACATTCTAGGTAGATGTTTTTGTTAATCCAATCCATTCTTCTTTCATTTCTGCTGTCATGGTAGCTAAAGAGAGTTGAATTGATGGTATTTTTTCAGTTTCAAAAAAGTAGACCTTGAACATCTCTACTTGACATGGTGACATGTGACATAATGCTGCCTTTAGACCTTAAGTCCAACCCTTGCCTTAGTACAAYGCATGGTTTCTTTGGGGCTTTAAAGTGGGATGTTTAAATTGCATATCCAGGCAGAGTTGCATAAAAGAGTCTACCTTCCAAATCATGTTCTGACTCCAGTATGGAAGAAATGCATAGTTCCTAGAAAAGGTTAGACAAAAACTGTTAAATAGCTTACTTAAAGTTATAAAGAACAAGGTAAGGGGAAGCTGCTGAAGTCAGGACTTCTAAATCAGACATTAGTGCATTCCCATATAGGAACTTTTTTTTTTTTTTTTGCAAAAGCAGAGAATGGATTCAAGTGCCTTTCCTACTCTAAATCATCTTTAAAATGTCATCATTCAGTATTCTGTGCACATTCAATTTTTGGTATTTGAAGGAAAGGCAATTAGCATGGAACATGGTCAAAATACCAAATCCAGTTGTCTGTAATTCCTTTAAAGGTAATTGCCCCACATTTAAACTTTGGATTAACCTTTTCATTTTGAATGCAGTGCTGGTAGTTGAAATTACCCTTGTCTGTAGCTTGATTAGTGATCTGGCTGGATAACTGAACTTGGGATTTTCAAAAAAGTAGAAATAATTTTTTTTTTCATTTTGTTCCTCATCAATAATCAGTATTTCATAAATACAGAAGTGTGGCAAAGAAGATCAGTGCAGAAATCAAATCTAACTAAGACTGTTTATTATTGACTGTCGATAACATGAATACAGATGACATTTTCAGTTTTCCTGGCTAAGGAGTTCTTGGTGTCTTTGAGAGYAAATGGGACCCAGGTTCTGTGACCATTTCAGGCAGTGTTTGATGACTCAGTTTGTGTCTGATGGCAGTGTCACTGCTGTTGCACTTGATCCCTTTTCTCCCCTGCACGGGCCAGGCTGGRGACTGTGCACCCAGACTATCCATGTCTTGCTCTGAGCTCTGGCATTTCTACCAGGAGTGTAAGCATTCCTTAAAAATCCTGGAAGTTAGTCCTGGAATCCTGAACTTCCTATCAATGGAAAAGCAGCTCTGCAGAAAGCAAAAGCAGCTATCCAACTTTACACAGGTGTGCTATGAGGAAGAAACTGTTTGCTTTATGGCAGAATATAAAGAYGAAGAAAAAATGTACGGAGCCTGAGTTCCAATGGAAGCAATCTGAGGAATTAAGTTTTCCTGCTGGATGTTCCTTATTTTGGTGGTGTTTGTGCCAGCCCTCCCTCCTGCTGCAGACAGTGGCTCTGCAGTCCCATCTCTGCAGCAGATGATTTTGCACTGTAGCCACAGGAGATGTACCTCATTCTGTGACCTGGTGCCAGCCAGAACAGACACAGATGATTAGTAAATGACAATAGGTAATCAAATTACTGAGGAGACCAGAAAACTCATTAAACAGTGCTGCTGTCCACCTACTCCCATTAGCTGGCAAGTCAGTTTGTGCATCTACAGTAATTAGAAGCAAGTCATGTCTGTAGAGTAGCCCTCAAGGTTTTGGGTCCTGCATTGTTGTGAAAGAGTTTCTTCTCTGTAGTAATCCTTTCATTTAATTTCTTTCACTGCTTCTGWATTTCTTTTTCCTTCATATGGTCACACACAGTTCCACAAGAAAAGATGGTAATGTGATGGGCAAGAAATCAGAAAATTTGTGATTTTGATTTCTGCTGTCTTCTCCACATTCTGTTTTCTCCTGTTATCAAAGATTCTGTCAGGATTTTCTCAAGTTTTTCTGGCCAAATCTAAAATGTGATTTGATTGATTCTGCTTCAGTAAAGCCCCCTATATATTTCTTTTTTGATGCATTAATGTCAAGTGCTATTGAAGAGGTGCCAGAGTCTGTAACTTCTCAGCGAATTAAAATMTCTCTAAAGGAACACTTTAATTCTGGTCTATATTTTCTGGTTTTAATATTTCAGAAATATTAGTGAGTCATTAATTAAGAATTAATTTTAAACTTATCCTTGGGGCAATACTTTTTTTGCTAAGTTAAATAGCAGCCTTGGTTCTGCAGTTCTCTTAATCTCCACTACAGTCAATTGATTTCATTAACTTTGGAAATGGTGATTTTCCTAATATTTTTTAATGTTTACAATTAATATTTAGTTCTCAGAAGAGATTGGGAAACTTGAAGACAAAGTTGAACGTGCCAATAATGCTCTGAAAGCAGACTGGGACAGGTGGAAGCAGAACATGCAGTGGGATATGAGATCAACATTTACTCATGTGGCTGAGAATAATCTCCGTTATTATGAAGAGGTAAAACTCTCACAAAAATGTTATYTTTTCATTATTTCAGTGAAGAAGTCCATGGATTCTCTGTAAAGAGGAATTTTTCCATTTTAGTTCAAACATTTGATAACTTTGGAATGGGTTTCTGTGGGAATAGTGAGGCAGTTATCCTTAATCAGACAGATTTCAAGCAGAATATATTTTATTGTCCCAAGTTGTTGATCCTGAGTTCATCATCGACAGAGGGCACTCTTGTTTTACTAAGCACAACAACTTGGAGCGTGATTTTCAGTTCAATGTCAGCTGCTATAGCTCAGTTTGGAAACATTTTGCTGTGAGAGCATGAAGAAACCTTCTGGAAKGCTCAGACCTGTGTGAGGAAAGCCTTTCAATGTGATTCCATCAGATTTTGATTTTCAGCTTAAATGCTGCAGGTAGTATTCTTGGCATGAATTTCCAAGAATATATGCTAGAAAGTAGAATTTGAAAACATAAAACACTTTAAGCATTCTTTGAAGTTCCTCATGGGGAACACAATGTTGATTGAAATGCGCATTTTGAAAAATATYCCAGATATCTTGAAGTTTTTAAAATAATTTCACCTTTTGGGGGAAAAAATGGAAAGCACTGAGCCATCTATTAATCATAAATTAGTCATTTTCACAGATATATTTTGGTATCTGTAACTTCAGTCCTGTAGTCTGAGCCTATTAGCCAATGGCAGTGCTCCGATTTTACAAATCATTTTGTTAAAACATGATTGAAAAGACAGAGCTCTTGATCATCAAGTCTGATTAATTAACATGCAGTCTGTGAGATGCATGGACATTGACAATCTGTTGTTACATATTAAGATCAAAATATTTTCAGAAATCAGGCAGCAAGCTTTTGGCATCCTCTRACATTGTCTTCATTTATTGATGGTTTCTGACTTCTATAGCAGCAATATGTGTGCTAAAACAATGCTGAATATATTMGAATATTTTCTTTGTGAATTATTAGCTAAAACATAAAAATGATTATTTGGTTCTTTTTCCTGTCTAGAAATGKTTTTTGCTGAATTAGAAGTTTAATTCAGAACACCAAAGCTCATATTGTACATKAAATTACTATTCTTAAGCCACAAACTGCAGAAAATGATTCGGCTGTCTCTGTAACTGCCAGAGGTTCTTCTTAAATAGCCTCTGAAATACCAAAGTGGTTTATACTCAGATACAATCTTCTGTTGGTGCTTTTCTTGAATRTTGAAATTTTTATTAAATGCTTTTGCTGTTACATCTTTGTAATCTACATTTTAGAAAAAGCACCTTATCTTACTGCAAGAGTTGCAATAATAAGCAACGTTGTGCTAACTGTATCACTCCTTGTCTGCAAAGTGAGTGCTTATCAATTTCTTTCTGTTTTATCAGAAAATCATTATYTAATCCTGATATTCAAAAGAAATTGATAAAGTTAATATCTTGATTGGGAGTTTTGACCTAAAATATGTTTATTTAAGATCTGTGGTGATAGTTAATTATTAGAAAAGTGATTACTGATTACTGTCAGAGGCCTGTGTATCTCAAACCACAAATGTGTGCTCCTGAAAGCAGCAAGAAAAGAAGTTCTGGCATCTGCTCCTCTGGTTTGGGAGTGAAACTTCAGGAAGGGAATCTCAGAAACCTGAGAAACAGAATATTATTTTTATGCTTTCAATAGGAAAGAGAATCTAACTTTAAATACTTTGAATCCRACTAATTAAACTCATGGACAAGCACAGTTTCTGTTACAGTGTTTTTCCCTTTTCAATTATTACTTGCTTCATTAGCTTTCTTTCACATCTGAAGTTACTCATTCAGACTTTTGATGCACCATTTGATGCTTACTAAGCYTTTTCTTGCTGTAACATCCCTCATGTTATTTCCTGCCTTGTCTCTTCCCCAAAGCAYGTTTCCCAGGCACCATGGATGCTATGAATGTGATTCAGTTGCCCAGTTCTTCTGTCCARCTCCTATGAGGAATCATCTCCTGCTTTCTGACTTAATGACTACCTGCATCTCATCCTTTCCACAACTTCCCCCACCCCTCAGTTAAACTATTCTTGCCTCTCCATGAGCAGTGTCCCATTCTCTTCTCTACAGCAGCACTTCACTGTGCTTCTCATTATTCCCCTTGCTGACTGCATTTCCCAGGCACACAACCAAAGAAGGAGTCATTTCTGTTCACAGTCATTCTCTGCATCCCTTAAATTTTGGGAACCACAGAGTAATGMGAGACAGGCATCTTGTATTTTCTGATGGTTGTTGTAGTAGAGAATGCAGTCCTTCAGAGTTGTATAAAGCCCAAGCCAGTGTAGTCAAAAACAACCTAGCAGCATGTCAAAGTACACTAGAATTTCTAAAATGTCATTTCATCTTTGTCACAATTTGGGCAAAGAATATGACTTTACATTTGTTTAGGTTTTTCCTTAATTGTAGTTGCCTMAGGATTCTGCTGTCAACTTGTCAAGCAACACTTAGCTAGCATAAAAGAGTATCTCTTCCTTAAGCTGAATGTTCACATTAATTAAGTGTTACTGTAAAGTGTTACCTTTAATTATGTTTCTCCATATTTACAAACATAAGAGTTACTCTCGTAGTCTTCCAGTTCATTGGCTGTCTGCATTTATTGTACTTGAATAAGAAGTGTTCCTTTGTTACCACAGCTGTATTGTGTCTCTCAATGCTGTGGTAACAAAGATATGAATAAAAGCCCAGTTTTGCAGATTTACGGGGTGCTCCTTTGCAGGCCTATGAAACAAAAGCTTTCRAGTGATAATGTGCAAGCTTTGTTAYAATATATTTTAAAMAACWTAGGAGCCAAGAATTACCATGACTGACCAATCATTTGGTATTCCTGTAGCTGGTCTCAATGGTTCTCTTCTGTACTTCCTTTCCTCTGGAAAAGAGTTGAATGCATCCTTAAGTCTCTCAAAAAAATACTGTACTAATAATGACAGGAAATGCATAGCTGACGTAAGGAGGACTTYCTGAAATATAAAAAGGTTTTAATTTTTAAAAGTTCATAAATTTACTCCTATTCCTGAAGTAAATTGCATTGATTCAGCATGTGTTAACACTGTACCATTTATTTTATTCCTTTTCCTCRGGCCTTAGTTGTGACGCCATTGCTTAATCCAAAGCCAAACAGCTGGAATCACAAACTGGCCACAGGGTGGAGCTTTCATCTGAGAAACTGATTGCCACCATTAATATTGTCATTAATTTAGAAATAGACATTCTAAAGATGCAGCATTACTAAACTCAGAGTAGGATACAGAGTTAGTGGTGGTGCTGGCAGTGTTCTTAGCTGCCAGGTTTGAAGTGTTGCTGCTGAAGATTAGCAGAACCAAACCAGGCTCCATTGAGCTCTGGCTTCAAAGAACAGAAGCAATTAAACATATGCTAAGTTTGTCCTTTTTTTCTCATATGTTTAGTATAGCCAGTATATATGCAGCCAAAGAAGTTTGGTAACCTTTTCAGGAAAACCACCAGCATCAGTGGCTRGGTTTTACAGCCCAACCCAAAGACTAGTTACACATTGTAAATCCAGCAAAAATATCAGAGTTTAGGSTTCCACTGCTTGTTAGGTACTCCAGGAAATGCCAGCAGATTGGTGTTTTTTGCTCATCTGGAAATTAGTTTAGGCATTGAAGGAATGTGTTCTTTCTTGAGCATGGAGAAGCCTTTCTTACAGAGCATAGCAGTTTATTTGATTTATTGCATGTGAAATTAATCCTGTTAAATCCTTGCATCCTAATCAGATAATCAGTTACCTTTAATATAGTCAGATTYTTGTTGGTATTGGTATACCTTACTATTTTTCAAAAATATAAATAATTTCCTGATTTTCTCCTTTTTGGTTATATATACAATTGTACTATATAAAAAAAATTTTGCTGTTTTTTCTAAGAATGATGTTACAGAATAAATATATGTTCTCCAGTAGTAATCAGAATACTGAATACTTAATAAGTAACCTTATTTAAGTTCTTACTATTTCATTTTGTGTATTCAGGCYTTTTTATGTTTTCCATTGGGCTTTTATGAATAACTGGATTAGGAATTTCAATCCTGTGTAACACATTTAATTTCCTTAGTTTGGATTTTCTGTTTTTTTTTCTTTCTGTCTCGTTTTTGAAAACTGGCTGATCCTCTATTTAGATCTCCATTTTCAACTTCCCAGGAGAATGGAGTAAAATCATTCTGTAATAATGTTGAAGTATACATCACTAACAAAATGTCATTTATGCAGTTTATGCTTCACAATATGAAAAGCTTGAGCCTAAGGCACAGAGACCTAGTTTTGTTTTGGTGTGGTTAATTATAAAATTTGTCAGCTGTAGCAGCACTGTGATGTCTGACAGTGAAATGAGCCACCACTGCTCTTGTATTTTGAAAAATGTGCTTTGGTTATATAAACAGGGATAAATTAAAAGCTAAAAAACCTGTGTGAAAAAAATACTTTGCATCTTTGTCTGGACAKACTTCAGTAGATCATATCTATGTGGTTAAGCAATGTATTGTGATTGCATTTTAACATGTGCAGCTTGGCTCAGTGTTGTWAAGATAAGACAAAGCCATTTTTACATTGTAGCCATTGCTGATGCATGTATTTTAATTCACATTACTGAAATTACAGAGTAACAAAACATGGATTTATGTGGAATTAAGTTAAACTGTGGTTCAGAAAAAATCTGTCATTGCCAGTGAAAGACACTTCAAGAAAAAGTGATGTGTTCTTGTACCACACCTAGAAAAAGCTTGGAAAAACAGCTGTGCCTTGCAGCTTTCTAGCATGGTAATGCAGGCTGGGTTCTGACAAACAGAAATTGATGTGTTTGAGTGCCACAGTGAAGACACATTGCTAGCAGCTGCCTYGCTGACATTTCAAAACCAAGAGGCCACATTCCAGCTCAAGCCTCTCAGATAGACTCAGCTGCCACAGTGTCATATAAAGTAGGGGATAATCTAATGATAAAACTTAAAGGCTTTATACAAAAGGTCAAAAAGACCTTTTAAATCAGAAATCAGTTTTCAACATTGCAGTTCACTGTTCAGGCTGGCAGTGTCTTCACTGTTTCTCCCTGGTGTAGCATTTCAAAATAACATTTCTCCAAAAAGTCAGTCAAGAAAGCAGATTTCCACATGAATCTTTCCCTGTTAGTCCTCTCTTTTCACAGTAATTCAAACCTTAGATATACTCTGAACAGCAGCATAATGTTGTGTGCAATGGYAGCAGAAGTTACTTGGGGCTTTTGTCAGCAAGATCAGAACAGAAAGACTGGGGCAGTAAATYCATGGTATCCATAGTCTAGGGGACAAAATGTGAATAACAGGAATGATCTCTACCATGCCTGATAAYAGCCAAAAACCTGTGCAAAAATAAGCTCATACTTTTCCTTCATGATCTTTCAGTTCAGTTGGCTGTTTTAACTGCTCTCATTGTCTTGCAGACCCACATGTTCTACTTTCTTTACATGTTCTTCAGAGACAAAGCTACTGCTGACTTGTTTTTTTTCTTTTTCTTGTTACTTTTGTCGCTCCCAATTTTATGAGTATCCCTGGTTCTGTGTCCTTSTGTCATCATGGATTCCCCTAGCTCCAGTCATCCTGGATTTGTGTTTTCCCTTTGAGCTTATATTTAACATTATCAGATCCTCCCACTCATCTGCTTACACACAGCATGCAGTTACACCAGGCCCTAGCTCTTCAGTGTAGTGTGATTAAATCTCCATATTTAATGGCAGAGTTTGAAAGTCATTCACAAGAAATGTCTCATGGAGTTAGGTTGCTGCAAGTTCAAGCAAGATCATTTCCCTGYCTCCTAAAAAATGACAGATGGATATGAGGTGTTTCAATGAGCTGGGCTTAGCAAGTTGCTGTGGCTTAAATAGTTTATGGCAAAAGATTTCAGCTAGGAAATAATACTGTTTCCAGGGGACTGATTTAATTCAAAGTTCAGGTAAATGAAGTGTGCTCCCCAGGTTTTAATACATATTTCCTGGGAAGATTCAGAAGACTTATTTATGGTGCATAATAAAGMTTCTTCATGAATAAAACATTGTGTAGAGTAAGTAGTAAATCACATGCATTTTCAAGAACAATRGGTATGAAAGTATAAGTCAAAATTTTGTAAGAGCATTTCCATTTCAAGGGCTTTTTTTTTTCAATAGCATCAGAACAAGGAAATTATTGCAGCAATTTGCCTGTCCTGTTCTAACATACTTGAAATAGTAGAAACCTGATGCTTTGGGTAGCAAGCACCAACTCTCTATAGCTTACCTCGTGATAGCTCTCAACACTAATTTATGATTTAGAATGGCTTGCCAAGCTGCCAACACTCATTTAAGCCAAACCAAAGTAATTTGGGGGTTTAGTTGGGGTTTTTTTGGGGTTTTGTTTGTTTGTTTGTTTGTTTGTTTTTCATTTTACTGCCTGCAGAATTGATGCTTCAAATAAAAAAAACCCAGTTTTTACAGTTTTAAATGCTTTTTCCATAAGCCAAGATATACCACTTGTTTGTTTGTTTGTTTGTTTTTCATTTTACTGCCTGCAGAATTGATGCTTCAAATAAAAAAAACCCAGTTTTTACAGTTTTAAATGCTTTTTCCATAAGCCAAGATATACCACTTGTAAGGATAACAATTTCTCTAGTACCAGTCCTGCCTTTCTAGTTCTATTTTTTCCCATTACTCTGGGGAAAAATGAATTCTCTCCTTATTTAGGAAAAAAATGGTGTAATTTAACTTGGAAGGAAAATTGGGTATACATTAGGAATCCACAGAGATTACAAGGGAACGGTGCCTGACAATGTGCTTTCTATTTGGAAGAGATCTTTGCCTGTAACTAAAGGAAGAGATTAAARAAGAGCATAATTAATGTTAGCATCTTCCATGCTACAATATACAATTACAGTGCTCACAGTGTGTGCTTGTCATTATGTAAAATTGACCTTTACAGCTCACTCAGCATGTTAGCTAACATTTTGCATATCACTGAGCTGCCTAGGAAATCCTATTTTGCTCTTCCCATAGCCCTACAAAAGCAGCTCGTGACAATGTGTATGTRTTCTGCTATTTTTTAAATTCATTTTCTCCTTGGCTAACAGTTTACAGAGATCTCTGTGCTGTACTCATTTGAATGTGTTTGGTTTTTTTAAGTGCCTTGCTACATGGGAGTCCTTCCTAGCATCTCAAACAGTGGATCTTCATGTGGACCAAGATTCTGAAGACAGGCCTTAAGTAATAGCTCTGCTTGATCTCTGCCTTTTCCATGCAGTTTCTCCCAACCAAAGTGCTTTATATGAGATCAAATACATTATTAAATTTAACTGTTAAAATCAGTGAAATGCAAGAAACAGCTTATTGAACACTCAGGTATTCTAGTCCTGAAATACATTTTGAAACATGCTATATATTGCTTTATATTGCTTAGCTCTGTTTTTACACATTTTTATGTATTTGCATACAATTTTTTTTCATAAATATTGTGTAATTTTGATATAAAGTATTTTAAATATGTAAAAATAGTTCAATTTTAATAAAACATTGAATAAGGAAAGTTTGTCATCACTCTGTATCCTAGTCTTTTTTAGAAGTATTTTGGTATTTTAGCATGCTTCTTAGATTCTCTTTCTWTAGTAATTTCTTGTACTTGTAGAATTACATCATGTAGTCCTCAAGGACTAGGACTTTAGGACTATTTTAATAGTTCTTGCTAGTTTCCCARTGGCAACAGGACATAAAGATGCCAGACATGTTCTGTGAGATTAATGYTGCTTTAAAGTGTTGATAATTTAGCTTTCAGTTTGCAGTGTTTACATGGTTATTAGACATCTTCAGTTTGACAATTTTTAAAGGATAAAAGGATAAAAAAAAGTGACAGTTCATGGAATAGGCTGTTTGTACAGTGATGCCATTAGACAAAGCACTGATCCTGCCAACACAAGAGCTTCCATTTGGAGTTTGCAGGGTGAAACCTTCCGCTCCCATGGTTGACCCTCCTGTAATCCTTAACTTCTTTCCTCTTTAGATAGTGAGTGTGGAAGAGAAGGGGTTAAGAAAATAAAGAGGTTTGCATTAAAACGATCAGCTGATTCACTCATGCAATAGGCATTAAAGTCTTGCAGTCACTGCATTATTCCACCCAAAAGGTCCTCCAGTCTGCAGCTGTAGTTTCTGCAGCTCTCCCTGGTGGTTAAGGTCTGAGCAAGCCACAGCCTTTCCRTGGAAAGAATGAGGTGCAGGAATCAGGGACAGCCCAACCAGGGCTCTGGCCTTGCAGAARAGCAGGGCTTCAGCCATCACCTGCACCTTTTGTGGTGGCATTTTGTGAGCTTGCTCTGGTCAGTMACCTGATGGCTGCAGGGGACAATTCCAGAGCACGTGGCTGCTGCTCCTGGGTGGCTGTGGACCTGTCTAAGCTGGGCAAGGATTTTTGTGGCTTTGATCTTAAAAAATGCATACTGCAAGTAAGACCTGGAATACCAGCATGACCTTTTCAGCAATGCTAGGGAAAAGTGCTCTCATGCTGCCCCCATGAAGCACTAGTGAAAGCTCAGCTCTTTTTTATTTTTCATCTATGAAGTGTCAGTTAGGATGCTCCTGAAATCCTGCAGGGAGCATGGATCTCTCCCAATGTGGGCAAATCCCCTGCAGAGGTGAGTCTGTGCTGGGAGGGCAGTGCAGTACTAAGGGCTGTGCCTCACAGGGAGTTTTCCAGCTGTGCTGGCAGTGCATCCTTGCCTGAGGCAGGGAAGAACAGTGGCTGGACTGTGCTCTTTTCCCACTGTACCCTCCTGATGGCGTTTCTAACATGAGAGCATGTATCAGTGTGTTTAATAGCCTTAATGGCTTTCCCATGTTTTTTTTCCCCATCTAAACTYATAGGATGTACCATGCTGAAGATCAATGAATTCCACAACTTAATATGTAGCAAAAAATCAATTAATTTTGTGATTTCCTAAACCAGCTGGCCAACAACTTCAGGTAATGCCTTCTGCCTGTTAAATTGTGAGAAGAGATGAACAACTRTTTCCTATTTGTCTTCCCTGTGCCACTCAATAATTTACAGACCTCTAGTGTGTTTTYCAAGTACTGCCTGTTTTCACAGAGGAAAAGCCATAGCTTAATCATATTGTACAAAAGGCACTTCACATCTGTGCTCATTGTTGCTGTTTTTCTCTATATTTTCTAGTTCCATTGCAACCAGTGTTCAAAATGCAGACACACCAGAAATGTACGTTGTCATAATTATGCTTTGATTTTTGTCATCATATTCCTAATTTATTTTTTGAAGTACCACTGAATGCTGAGCTGCCATTCCACAGAACTGTCCACTGAGCTATTCTGAAGGTTACTGAATAATTTAATATCCATCAGTGTGTATAKAGCAGAATTGGCTTTTCCCCAATGAGCATTTATTTGCATTTATTAATACTCAATTTGGCMTGCTGTTTTTAGCTCCTAATCTCTCTGTAGTGTGCAGTTCTATAAACAGGATTGCAACAAGACAGACAGCAGTAACACTCTGAATACCAGATAAGTGGAGGTTCAAGGAGTTGAGCTTGAACAGGCTCAAGGACAGAAATACTTGAGTGTAACCAAAAATTACTACCATGCTGCTAATTTAGGCACCTCTAGGGTTTCGCTTCTAGTATCACTAAAATAAAGATAATGCTGGCATAAATTAATCATTAAATCAACCTTCAAGCAGGARCTTTGCAGGCCATGAGGAGTATCAAGTGGTTTTCTTTCATATGTCTAAATCATACTTTAATATCAGCATTGCCCACTATTTTGGACGAGCAGCCCCTTGCAACTTCATGAAGAATGGATGAAGGCAGAGGTGTGTGTAATAGGCTRCTCTGATATGTTTTAAATCTACTCAAAGAAAATGGCTTACTAACTCCTTTGCTAACAAATGGAGGAGCTCCTACCTGCCAGCTGGTGCTACTGACTTGAGTGAGTAGAGGATGAGATTGTAAAACCTTTGCAGAAAGCACCTGGACAGCAAAACATTCATAAAGCACTTCATAGCTTTGCAGCTTTTACTGTGTGGACCTGCTACACAGCCATCATCTTTGCTCTAGTCCTGCCATCACTGAGGAGAGAGAGAAGCTTTATCTATGCAATCCCACAGAGGCTCCTTAATGAATTCAGAGTGACTGAAAGAAGTCCTGGCCAACAGGATGAACCATGAACTCCTTCACAAAACCCACTGTGCTGCATTTTCAAGCTGCACCAATGTTTGGATGCAGCCCCCAGTGTTGGTGCCACAGAGAGGCAACAACTCATCTGAACCTGAAAGGGACAGACAAACTTCCAGCAGATTTGGGAGGTTCTGGAGACCTGGAAAGTGAGGGTACATCCTGGTTTAGGTAAGATACACAATTGAAGAAATGAAGAATAGTAAGAGRATGCCCTTGTCTAAAACATAATTAGAAAAAATACATCAAAAACCATTGTATTCATTTTCCTACAAGCAGAAAGTCATATTTGAGGTGTAAAATTTTTTACCCAGACTGTGACACGACAGCAGAAATAATTAATTTCATAGTTACATTGCTTAGAAGTTTACTTAAGGAATAAGCATYATTATGTCTGCATTAATATTTAACCAAGAGTTACCAGAAAGCCATTAACTCTTAAAACCAAATGAAGAAACTTTCTTGGACTCAAAGCAGCAGTGACTATGTGATGTGGGGAAGATTGACTGTTTTTTAAATAATTGATATAACACCATGGCAGCTAAAAGAGCAACTGAACTGCTTTTTTGAATTAACTAATTAAAAAAAATAAGTAGCTCCAATGTTATAACATGATTTTCTCCCTTTTTTTGCAAAAGTGAAGCATCTCACCAGGCTCTTTTTGCAAAAGAAAACAAATAAGATGTTTATTTGTTTATTTGYACCCTGGAGTTGTGTTCATTTAAATTAAGCTTTCAACAGGAGGTGAAGAAATCATATGTAGAATGAGAGCTGAGCAAGATACTCTATACATGYACAACTGTCACAAAGCTCCTCACACCTCTGTGGAGGAATGTTTTTTCACTCAGGCACTGCATTATTTGTCAGGTTAGAAGACAAAGCCAGAGCTCCTCTGAACATGAGCACAGAAGAATTGCTTGGGCCCCACAAAGCTGGTACTGAGCCCTTAAGGCTGGCAGGGTCTGCAAAGGAGCAGCAGCTCACTGCAGTTTCAGAATCACCACTGCTTTTTCATCTCTCTTTACTGCTTGATTCTTCAGTAACACAGCACAAGAGTCCAAAGTTTCTATCTAATAAAAGGTTAAAGAGGGAACTTTATGAGGGTCCTTTAGAACCTAGAAAATATTATGTGAGTCTATGAAATACAGGGGAAATTGACAGTAATTATTAAGAGAAAAATTATTACAAGAAAGCAGTRTACATCCTCTCCTGCTCTTSTCCACCAGCAATACCTTTTGGAATAAACAAAGCAACCTGGCAGATACTCAGCTGATATAAAAGTAAATCTAAAACAAGGTTAGACAAAGATTTGAAATTTGGTTTGAGAGAAAATACCTAAATGAGAATACATCTTCAGAGACTATGTGTTCATTCACTGACAGGACAGAACAAATTTTGCAAATGAACAGGTTAACATTGTAAATTAAGTTGTTCAATATTTATTGGTACATTCCAGATGTTCCTTTATTCCTATGATTCCACCTGTTTTGGTATTGTCTTGTTGTAGGAAAGAAAATTATTGGAGAAGTATAAAGGGGGAGGTGCAAAAGCAGAAAAATCAACGCATTTCTAATCTGTGATGGTGATTCTGCACTGCAACATGTAATTGTTAAAAGAATTTTTGAATATTACACAAATACAGTTGTGCCTCATTTTGTTGCATACGGGTACAGCAAATGAAGAAATACACTTCTGCTACAAGCTGAACCTAGAACCTTTTATTTCTATTAGCCTTTTCTTCATGTGTGAGCCTTTTTGCAGAAGCAGAGAGACCCTCAGTACAGATGATCATCAGCCCTATCCAGAATGTCTAATACAGAATGGCAGTACTGGGTCAACCTGGCAAGTCTCAGCCAGGTTCTTACAACCAAACTAAAAAAACCTATCTGGTTTCAATGCAGAGATGCCAACAGAAGTCATCCCCTGGCATTTTTAACCTTTATTTCCTCTTTCCATAAGGGCTGTAAGGCCACTTCTGCCCCTGGTTCCTGCTCACACCTGGAGCACTGGCCCAGGTTTAATAAGGACAGTCCTGCTAGGACAGAGTGCACAGTGCCCAGGCTGAGGAGGTGGCACAGAGCAGGGTGTGCAGGGCTGGGAGCCAGGCACCTGCTGGACAAGGGTAACTCCCTTCCTCCTGGCTGCCCCACTGCTGAGAGATGCCAAGGAGCAAAAAGAGGAACTGCACTTTGTCTCTTACTCAGACTCTGGGAGGGATACAAAGATAGCTGGCACCTGTYACTTGGATTGCAATGTAGACATAGATTTCAGAATATAGAAATTCAGAAAATAGGACAGAAGGAAAAAATACCTCGGATGCAATTAGAAGGATATTTGCTTTCATGGTTTAAATTATATTTAGCTTAGTTTTTAACCCATAATTTCAAATGCTCCTACATTATACAGCTTGCTACCTACACYGAACATGAAGTTTGTGAGGGTTGCCATGGGAATTCTAGCTTCCATGCCTAGAAAATCATCTGCAATTTGACAAAGCTCCTCAATGCTATTGCTATATATGTATGTTCATTTGCCCTTAGAAGCATTTGTCTTCTGGAAGACCTTCACTGAAAAAAGTACTATTTCACCTCTGCTTTGTAATATGTCATCTAATTTATCAAAAGTATTTATTCAGAACAAATACACTGCAGGGTTTTGAAGATTTTCCTATGGAGTCTCTCTCCAGTAACACAGATCCAGATGTTAGATTGTTCTAATTAGTTTTTTGTGGTACAGCTGTTTTATTCATTTATTAGTATTCATYTTAGTTCCAAAAAAATGTAAGATCAGAACAGGAGACTCTCTGAGTAATTCTAAGCATCTAAATGTAATAAATGGTGCCTCTTGGCTTTTTGGGTTTGTTCATTTATTCTGAGATACATGAGCATTCCGAATATGATTGCTGACCACACCATCACCATGCTGTGATCCAGGATCCATGGACATGAAAGAAGAAACCAAAGATTGTCTCCCAACTGATCAACATTCAATTTATTAATAGTATTTGGGGAGAATTTGCTCATTGAAAAGAAACAAGAGCAGAAAACTATAATCAGTATATTGACTCATTCCTATTTTTGGCAGTGACCACAGTCTTTCTGCCACCCTTTTCTAAAATGCTGGAAGGTGATTTTTTGGGGGAGGGGGCAGCATTTGCCATTGTTTCATTTCAATTCTCTCAGCTGTTCTTCAGCAGTGGCAACGTGTTTAGAAGGGAAGCAATAAAGTCTTAATTATAGGGCAGCATAACAGCTACAAATGCMTATTCTACTGCTACATTACTTCAGAAGAATGTAATCAATTCACACTGCTTTTGACTGATGTTTCATATTGTTATCTTGTAAACAGATCTTAAAATAGCCAGTTTATAAAGAAAGCTAAATCTCTATAATTATGAGATGTTTTCTTTTTTCCCCAGTTAATCCTAAAAGAAAAGGTAGAGGCAGGAGGTGCAGCAGCTTTGATTTTGACCCCCTACTGAAGTAAAGAATGCTAATAATTTGAAAGTGGGTTTGGTTTTTTTTAAAGAAAAATGTACAGCCATTAAACAATATACACAACTAAATGTGGTATGTCAGAGATGAACTTAAAATGGTGTTTCTGTAATGCCACATCACCATGACTTTGTTCATGTAGTGCACAGTGACACCTTGTTTTGGATTTCATTAAGAAACATGAGAACAGAGTTGACAGAATTCAGCCTTTTGTTTTGTTCTGTATTATTTAACTAGTGGCCAGTGGCTTCTGATCCATACTGTGAGGTCCTGTTGAAAGCTCAGATCTCTTGAGAATTAAAATGTAATCTTGGGTTTTAAACTGCCACCAACTGAGGTTGATAATGTACTATCMGTGAAAAACTTAACTAATATTTCATTGCAACAGATTTTGAGAAAAGCTGCAAATCCCTKGCCATGGAGATGGAACTATCCAGTGTATACTTCATTCTTTGGGGTGAACTTTGAAGCAGCTGGGATCAATGGATAAATCACAGTTGTGACAGYACTGTTTCAGTATCTATAGCAAGATAATTGTTACTGTCTAGTGAAAAAAGGGATCTTGAATGAAGTCTAAGGGAGTTACACCAGCCCTCTGCTCATTCCTTTTGCAGACATGTCCAGTGGATGCAGGGGCTGAACACTGGTGAACATGGAACAGTTCTACCCACAAGCCAGTGGCACAAAGGTGCCATTGAACCAACTTCTGGTTGCTGAGGCAGAGCTCTRTTTTAGACTGTAAGTCACTCTCCTTTGCCACTTGCCAGCAAACTTGAGCAGAGCAAAAAGCTGAAGCTGAGACTTTCCATATTTGCTCCATAGAAGTATCATGTAATGAGGCAAGAGCTTCTCATCTTGGACTCCCAGGTCGAAATTTCTGATGTGGCTCCCATCTTATCTAATATTTCCTTGCGAGGATATGTTCATAGTATTTTAATAACCAGGGAAAGAAGGTGTGCCTATTTGGGGAATACTATATATTTTTAAATCCTAAATGATTGTTGTAAAGTGATCACTATTAGAACAAACTATATATTGCTTTGCCTTATCACTGGAAGTTTCTTAGGACACGGTGATATCCCCACCCTGTGGCAGGGGGCAGGAAAAGCTTCTCAGTTTCCTAAGCCTTCAACAAAATACACGTAGTAGGAAGGAGAAAGGCTGTCAAGTCTCTTGGCCTTTTCCGTTTCTTAAGTTTTATCATGTACTTCTGCAGCATATGGGTATAACTAATTACATTTTCTGAGCAGATGTGCAAGAGATGGATTGATATGCCAAGGCTGGTAAATGTCCAATGAGGAGGCGACTGGTGTGCCCATGACAGATTTTGTAAATGAGACATTTACGGAAATGATGAACGTAAAACATTTCATTTTAATATGCTACTTCTGAGGTTAAAAGAAGCCCAAGTCCATTGTCAATAGGGAAAAAATTTGAAAAGTGTCCCCATTTCTACTTTAGGAAAAAGAATTTGTTTCAAAATCTGTTTGGGATATGATGGGGTTTTTCAGCTTCTTTCTTCTCTCCTATTTTCTACTTACTGTTGTAAAAGAGGTCAAGAGAAATGCATTTGGAAAAAAAAAGGTTAAATTCTTCTCTCACACAAAAATAGGATTTTTAAAAACRGGGTTTTTTGAATATTAAAATGAAGAGTCAACTGATAAGACTAATGAGAATCTGTACACACTACATATGAGCAGAGGTGCAAACCTGGAATGAATGCTGTTATTCCATGATGCAGTATGTCAAAGCAGATTTGACTGACCATTCAGATGTGATCAGTGACATAGCAGCTAAAGCTGCTGAATGTGTACCCAAAGCACAGTAAAAGCYTTATAGATTCTGTCCTTAAGAAATACACAATCCTGTTGTCCAACTTCAGTATCAAGCCATTGAGAAAAGTCACTTTGCAAAATAAGTAAGACATTATTTGATATTAAAAATGGCATTTTTCTCCAAATATTACAGCCCTTGTGTAAATCCTCTGATCACATAACTCCCTTAGCCAGATCTAGATATGTTCCCACCTGGCTGACTCTACRGGGTCTTCTTTTGTTTCCCTCATTTTTTTTTTTAGATAGAGCCAAAGGAAGTTTGGGAAGTTTGTCTATTCTCTGTAGAGAAAGAACTAAAGAGGAAGAGTATTTTGCCTCTTGAAGTGACTCAGAATTGTCACCCTTTTTATTTTCCCTTGTTAAGTCTCTTCATTATTATTCACATATCTCAAATCTTGTGAATACCTTCTCCAATTTTCAGGTGCTTTTCCTTCATAGTTAATTTCTTTCTTCATTTCAAAATTCTTCATTTCCCTCTGACACCATGTAATACTTATTACATCAGTGCTAAAGATGCATGAATAATTCATCAACTATTTTGCTTCTTTTCCTATTCAAGTATGGTCCATAATAATTCACTTGAAATATTCATTATTTGAAATGTGCCACTGAATAGTTTTTGCAAATAATTCTTGCTCTGTATTGTTCAGAGACGCAACCAAAAACCCAAGTGGCAAAACCTCAACTTTCATCCAGCCATCCCCTGATGGAAGCTCTTCTTCCTATGTGGTGTTYGGTGCACTTGCTGAAAATGTCCCCACTTGCAATTGGCTTCTTGAAATGCCTCTCAGCATTCACTTCAGAAGTTCTGATATAGAAGAAAATACCCACCAAATCACTGAACAGTTTTTAGACTGCTTGGAAAGGAAGGACATGAGAGTCCTTCCTTTGTCATGTTCTCTTCATTCACTYACTGCCTTTGCTCCTCAGCACCATCAAACAGCATAGGTTATACCAAGTGACAAGTTTCTAAAAAGTATGTATCATTTACATTCTTCTTCACCCTCTGTGAGGGTGGTGAGGCCCTGGAACAGGTTGCCGAAAGAAGTTGTGGATGCCCTGTTTCTGGAAGTGTTCCAGGCCAGGTTGGATCAGAGCCATGGTCTAGTGGAAAGTGTCCCTGCCCATGCAGGGGAGCTGGAAGTAGATGATCTTTAAGGTTTCATCCAACCCAATCCATTCTATGGTTCTGTGATTCTACATRGCCAGAGATAGCACTGATACCAAGAGCAACAGCAGTGCTGGGGTTTCCCTTTCAGCACTGATCCTGGACTCAAGACAAGCAAACCAGAGGCTTCACTTATGTTCAGCTGTATATTTTTCAGCCACCAGTGGCAGCCACGGTGTTCTGACCTCTCTCTGYTTACACAGACGAGGGACACCACACTTTGGTGAGTGAGGGGCTGAGCTTTCAGGAGTTTGAAACCTGGTGGGATGAGGAGGTCTCATTTCTACAGCTCATAAGCAAGTGGCAGTACTTTCTTGGCTACTTTGGCTTCTTGATGGAAAAATTGGTACCAGAAATAAAAAAAGTGACACCAAGTTTTAGTGGTTTATGGTTGTTTCCAGGCATTTGTGTAAGCATCTATGTAAACACTGCAGTCCTTAGATTATCAGCTTTCGAGGCCCAGGTATGTTTCAGTTTTGTTGAGAAAGCAAGAACACAGCAGTTTATGCCCTGAAGCTGGAACTCCTACTTGCTGCCACAGTGAAATTAATATTTATATTAATTAATTACCTCTGCACAGGTATTTTTGCTATGTCCTAGGGTGCAGGCTATTTGTGTTTGTAGCAGAAGCAAGTACTCATTGCAAACTCAGGGCTAGGCYCTATTAAAGTGTTACCAATGAACTGCAGTAAAGCTGTTTGCAAAATATTGTCAGATAGGAAGTTAGTGCTCAATGACATTTCTCTTGCAGTGAGAAGRCTGTTTTTAATTTAATTGCAAATTAAAAGTTCAGTCATTTACTGCTTAATATTCCCAATGTAGCACTAAATGAACATTAAGTGATATAATGGCTGCAGAGGTCCCTGACCAAATCGTAAAAGGAATTGGGGCAATCTTTCAAAGCATCAGGGCTCGGTCTGTGCTTRTGTCAGTTTTCCACCTCTTCCTTTCATCAGCAATGCTAAGCTGAAAGTGCTGACCCTCAGGGTTTGCCCCTCTTGAGCAACAAAATTGAATTGAAGTGAGTGTGGCAGTGTGCTGCAGTCTGAGAGCTGCCAGCTGTACCTGTGCCTGGCAGAGACTCTGGCAGTGTGTCCAGGGCAGCAGGGAGAGAAGCACCAACAGGGGAGACAACATCTATCTAAGGGAGCTGGGCTTTGAAGAGGACCAAGGGAAGGTACTATGTTACACACCAAAGCAAACAAGTGCAACTAACTTCGAAGAGAGAGGAGAACAAATATATATTATCTTCTGCATTCCTAGTAAAACATTAGATACTTAGAAATATATATACAAGGAAGACCAAAAAGTAGTCAAATGCCACTGAGAAGTAGTCTGCAAATCATTGCCTCAAAAGCTTTGACTTTTTGGAATTGTGTCTTTTTTCTGTTAGGCTGTCACACACCATAACYAGATTCTGTGGATGAATGTGTATCTTGTAATTAATTATTACTTACTGTTTTTCTGTCTGACCCCTGGAGTTGGTTTTTGCAAACTGCAAATTGTCAGAATCTGACTCACACTCAGTGCTACTGGAAGTGGGAAAGATCAGAAGAATTCACTTAACAAATGTAGATGATAAAATAAAATGTCACATTTTATTACATACTTTCACTCCATCTGTCTGAGCAATTTTAAATGCCAGATTTAAAGAAGTGCCAGCAGGCCATGTCTTTCAGGGATGCTTGCACATGGCTGCACTTGCTTTTAGCATTTCCTTTCTATTAGGAGGATAATTTGGTGRCATGGTAAATCCTAGAAGGGTGCAAGGGCACGTGTGTTTGCAGTGGGATGCTCACTCATGCTCCTGCCCCTGAGCCAGCTCTGGGGAGTGCACTGGGAATCATCACCTCCTGATTTCCCTCTCCCTAACTCACGATTGCTTTTCATGGCACTATCTTACCAGGGAAGCAGCATCATGGTTTCCACAGAGCTTTTGAAGGTCACCATCACTCACCTCCATGCTGCTTGCTAGTAAGACACTACAGGAACATGTCTCTTACAGTGGGCTTTCTATCACTCACAGATTTCTCTTCTTCACCTACGAAATACGGAGGCTTAGGAAAATTTCAGATTATGTTGAAAGTATTTCTGCTTCCATCAGTGAGGCAGAGGAATGGTGGCAGTGGTTA
>CADDXX010001084.1:94618-109759 GCA_902810485.1 Alauda arvensis | reverse complement strand
GAGAGAGAAATCACCTGGAAGCAGCCGGGAAGCGCAGGGTCCCGTGCTTTGCTCTCCTCCCTGCTTTTCCCTTTTCCCCGGGAGTTTGGGATGAGCTCCGTCCCCTCTCGCTTTGCGCCTCCCGCCCGCGGCCGAGCCGCGCCCGCACGACCCTTATCGGATTAACGGGATCTGTTCCGCCTGGCCGGGAAAACCAAGAGTTAAAGAGCAAAAAAAAAAACAAAACCCCAATAAATTAATTAACTCTGTTGGGACTGGCGCAGGAACAAGCCCATCCCGCGCCCGTTTATGTYGGTCCCCGGAGAGCGGCTCGCCGAGGAGTTGCGCGGCCGCTCTGTCGGAACTCCGCGGAGGTGTTGTGTGGCTCTAAAGGCTTGTTGTGATGCGTATCCCCGTAGATACCAGCACCAGCCGCCGCTTCACGCCGCCCTCCACCACGCTGAGCCCGGGGAAGATGAGCGAGCCGCTGGCGCTGCCCGGCGCCGAGCACGGCGGGGCTTTGCCGGGGAAGCTGCGCGGAGCCGACCGCAGCATGGTGGAGGTCCTGGCCGATCACCCCGGGGAGCTGGTGCGCACCGACAGCCCCAACTTCCTCTGCTCCGTGCTGCCCACGCACTGGCGCTGCAACAAGACGCTGCCCATCGCCTTCAAGGTGGGTCCGGGCTGGGGATGGGTGGTGGGGGGAAATCGGGGGGAAGGATGCGCGTCCCCGGGGATGGGGGGCTCGGGGGCTGCAGGCGGCTCGCTCCGCGCTGCCTTCCATCCGTCCTGTCCCTCCTTCCTTCCAGCCGTCCGTCCTTGCATCCTTTCCTTTGCCTCCTTCTTTGCTTCCCTCCTTTCCCTCCTTCCTTCCATCCTTTTCTTTCCTTTCCTTCTTTCCCTCCTTCCTTCCATCCTTTTCTTTCCTTCCTTCCTTCCTTCCACTCTTTCCTTCCTTCCATCCTTTCCCTCCTTCTTTCTATCCTTTCCATCCCTTCCCTCCTTTCTTCCATCCTTTCCTTTCCTTTCCCTCCTTTCCTTTCCCTTCCACCCTTTCCTTCCTTGCTTCCATCCTTTTTTTCTCCTTTCCCTCCTTTTTTCCTCCTTCTTTCCATCCTTCCCCTCCTTCTTTCCATCCTTTCCGCCCTCCCCGCTCCCGGCCGCGCTCGGGGCAGGAGCGGTGGCACCCGGGGAATGCGAAGGGCTGGGAAAAAGCTCCCGGGCAGCCGCAGCCTCCCTTCTTCTCCCCATTCATAACTCCGGCTGTGAGAGGCGGCTCTGCTTAAGGCGGAAAAAAAAATGATAAATAAATAAATGTTCTTTTCCAAAGCCGGCCCCGCGCAGTTCGGCTGCGCTGGGGAGGAGATGCCGCAGATGGATGAGGGTGGCCCGGGACTGGAGGAGCCCCGAGATCCCCAAAAAGTCGCTCAGGGTGGTGGCAGGTCCCTCCTCTGTCCCTCTGTCCTCACTCTGTCCCTCTGTCCCTCTGTCCTCACTCTGTCCCTCTGTCCCGCTGCCACCCACGGGACGAGCCGGGTTTTCCCCTTGCCAGGGACTCCGGGAGGGAGAAAACACCACAAAACAACCCGGCCACCATCCCAAAAAAACCGCATTTCCTCTTTTTACTGCATGGGTTTAGTCACAGCACAAGTCGCGGCCTAACCCGGCCAGAACCTCTTGGAGCTCTCCCCGCGTTTCCCTCGCTAAAATCCAAGAGAAATCCGGGAGAAGATGGGGAGAAGGGGATGGGAGAGGACATCCCGGCTGCCCTCCTGTCCCGAGCCGTGCGGGGGATGCTTGTGGCGCTTCCCTCCCTTCCCGTTACCCGGCTCCCGGGAAAACCATCCTCCCTTAGACTAAAACCATCCTCCCTTAGACTAAAATCATCCTCCCTCGGACTAAAACCATCCTCGCTCTCGTTCTTTTTTTGACCCGGCGCTGTCGCTGACTCCCTGAACTCGCTGCTTTTCTCGCTGTTCCTTTGGATCCGCTCCCGAGCGAGGGGAGGGAAAGGGAATTCTTGGCGTTATCCTTTTATCCGAGCCGGGAGCCGCACAGACACGCAGCTCCTGCGAGCCCCGGGGCTTGGTTTAGGATCGGGATTTGTCAAGCCCGGGCTTATTTTTTTTTTCTGCGGTCACTGCTAAACCCCGGCTGCCTCCTTTGGGTTTTTTTTTGTTTGTTTGTATTGAAGGCCACCAGACTCGAGTTTTCCTCTGTTTTGGGGGGAGCAGAACCGAGGGAGAAGGGAACCGGCTCAGCTTTGGGAATCGCTGCAGACGAGGGAAAAGTTTTATTGTGTCTGCTCTCGTTTSCCGCAGATAAGAGCGGGGCGAAGGGAGGAACCGATCACGGGGTCACTTCCTAAATTCCCACATTTAGATTAATCATTACGCTCTTCCCCACGCAGCGGGCTGTTAATTAGGCGAGTTTTCCTGCTGGAAGGCAGAATTCCTGGGGGTGAAAGGCGCTCCGCCCCGCCGGGAAGGGAGATAAGAGGGATTTTTCCTGGGAGATCCCAATCCCGCTCCCATCCCGGAAGGACAAAATTGGCTTTTCCCTCTCCTGCCCCATCCCTGAGATCAGGGAATGCCCCGCTGATGTGGAAATTATCCCTGGAAATTAAAATTTTGGAGATGCCCGCAGCCGCTTTCCCTCTTCTGTCAGTGCTCACCCCGCTCCCGGGAGTTTGGAAAATTGGGATCATTTCACCTGGAAACAGCCAGGAGAGAGAAAAATAAAATAATAAATTAATCAAACCCACCCGAAAATTAGGAAAAGGTTTCATTTAGGAGAGCCTGGGAGGCACCTGCTGGCTCSGTGTTCCTCATCTTCCCCAAATCCCCTCTCCCGAGGAACAAATCCTGACAGAATTTGCCACATCTCAGCCGTTTTCCACTCAATATTAAATATTTGCAAAGCCATTTTAAAAATCGGGGGTTTTCAGATCGTTTGGCCCAAAGAAAAGGAAAAAAAGATTCAGTTCAGGTCATTCCTTTTCTGCCAATATTTTGTTTGCATGCGACCAAAAGCGCTGAGTTTTAGCGAGTGTTTGTTRTTTTTATTCTCTGTGGGAATAAAAAAGAGGCAGACCCAGAGTTTTCTCCTCACGTTTAGAAAAATCCACTAAAGAATTGTGCAGGATTGGGAAATCCTTTCAAACCAAACCCACCAATTTGCGTTGGTTTTTCCTAAATTTCAGAATGATTCTGGGAAACTTGAAAAATAATCCACAATGACCAATAAGGTGCAATATAAAAATCATTGCTCAAATGCTGTTAAGAATCCAAATCTTAATTAAAGAGGCCAATTTGGATTAATTGGTGCAGGAGAAGGAAATTCAGCTACCCCACAGCACTGCAAGCCTGGTGTTCTTCTTGCTCCTCTGAAAATGCAAATGTTCAGAGGTAAAAAGTACAACAAAGTCCTTGATAACTCCACTGACAAGTCCCAGCTTATCTGTTTAGTCTTTTTTTTCTAATGTCAATATTTGTATTTCTGTTCCTATTGTCTGTGACTTTCAAGTCTGGTTTCTTTTCTGGGCTGGGTCACTTTTTGACTCGTTTTTTTCAGATTTTTCTTCCCGTTTTTTATCGCCGAGGTTGGGATTTGAAAGCTTTAAAATATTTCTGTCCGAGACAACTGGCCCTGGATCCCTGAAAAACCTTGTGAAAGGTTAAAATCCTGCCACAAATCCCCTTAAATTCAGTATTTGCATGGCAGGGTAATGCTCTGTTTTCCCTTTTCCCTGTTTTTTCCCTCTGTTAGATGTGGATGCATCCAGGTTTTGCAGGGATTTTTAAGGACTGAGCTGCTGATTTTGTGACGATTTCCAAGCYTCAGCATTTCCAGCAGGGCCTCGTTTCTGCCAAAAACCAGGGGAATCTGAAAAGCTGRGCTGAGAGCAGGCCCCAAAAATCCAAATTACAGCGCAGAGAGGAGAACAAAAACCCAAAAAGCAGGGCCGGGGAGGAACAGGGGAAAGAGGAAGCTGAAATCAAGACGTAAAGAAGGAATTTTGACCCAGAGATTTGAGCTTTGCATGTGGAAGTGAAAATCAGGGTGAGGGGTGAGCAAAGGGAGAGGACAGGAGGGAAGAAAAGCTCAGCCTCCTGTGGAACAAAAAAAAAGCTGGGGAATGGCTGAAAATGGGGAATTCTCTCCTGTTTTGGGAGGTGGCTGTGGCTGGGGAATAAAAATCAGGGCTGGATCGAGTGGAGGAGCCGCTGATCCCCTCCTGAAAGAGCAAAGAGATCAGAAAAGAGGAATAAAACCAGGTTGTGACAAACTCCAGCCAACTGCGAGTGCCTGGACTGGAGTCAGARAACGTTAAGAGGAAGGAAAATCTCGAGCTGCAACTCAGAGGACGCAATGCAGGGCTGGTTCCTCTTCCAGAGGGCAAAAGAGGAATTAAAAATGAGCTGGGTTTTTATCTCTGGGCTTGTTTTTTGGGGGGGTTTGGGGTTTTTTTTGTAGTGGTCGTGCTGTGGAATTGGGGTAACAGCAATGGGCTCTAAAGAAAATCAGATGAAATAATTGAGGCTCTGATTTTTGTCAGAGGGCACGGAAAGAGATCCCGGAATTCCAGCAGGTTGAATTTGTTTGGGGAATTCAAGAAGATACAAGAAAAATTAATTTTTTTCATCATTAAACCAGTGTGAAGAGAATATTTAAGTTCAGGATCCTTATGTTTCTCATCAAAACCCCAGTGACTCCTGTGTTCCTCAAGGATCGATGGATTCTGGCACCAGGGAGCACAAATATTTTGGGAAAAGGGGAAAGTCCTTAGTTCAGGTCRTGATTTCCATCCATCCACTTCGAGGGTGAGGTCTGAAAATTATTTGCTTCATGCTCCTGAAAGGGAAAAAAAAGGAATTGTTCAGCAATTTGGGATTAAACATTTGATTGAGGCCTGATTTTCCACGGCCTTGCTCTGGATTTCTGCTTGGGCAGCTCTGTTAAGAGCTCCTGGTATAAATCAAAGTGCTGCTACCTGAATTTGTTTATTGACAATTACAGAGATTTTTGGGAAGCTCATTTTCTGGTTTTTTCTTTTCATCTCAGAGCATTTTTCACTGGGTGTTTTGGAGGTGCATCAAGGAACAAAAATTTCTGTCCAACCTTTAGGAGAAATCTGGTTCAAAGCGGTCGAAATCCATTTTGAGGAGTAAAAAAAAAAAAAGATGTATTTTAAAGAATATAAGTTATGTATTGATGTTTTAAAATTCACTCTCTCAGTTCCTTTTGTTCTCGAGGAAATGGGGGGAAGAATTTTTTACTGGGATTTGAAAACATTTTAGTGCAGCAACAAATCAACCGCCGCGCTTCCATTGAGCAGTGGGCGTGTGCGGGATTTATCATTTCAGAGCCCAAATTCCATCACCAAACTGAAAATTCCTTGATCAGGGAACAAGGAAAGAGACAACATTCAGGGCAAGAAGAGGATTCCCACYCCAGCAAACCAGGAATGATTCCCATCTCCTCCAACACCCGCTCGGCCCACCCACGATTTCCACCGCGGCTTTTCCCCGCTGGTTTTGCTTTTCGAGGAAAACAAGGAAAACTGAGTGTTCTGCTCTTGCTGKTGCAGGTGGTGGCCCTGGGGGACGTCCCTGATGGGACCCTGGTGACGGTGATGGCCGGGAATGACGAGAATTACTCGGCSGAGCTGCGCAACGCCACGGCCGCCATGAAGAACCAGGTGGCGCGGTTCAACGACCTGCGCTTCGTGGGCAGGAGCGGCAGAGGTACGGGCTGGGCTGGGCGGGCTCCAGATCCATCTCCTGCCCACCCTGGATGCAGGATTGGGGGTTTTTATCCACCAGGGAATGCTGGAAAAGGCGCGGGATGAGCAGGGTGGGTTTCCGCGTTTCCTCACGGTTCTCCCACGTCGCTCTGGGTTTTTTTAAGCAGTGGAATCCCACTTTAAAAAGGGGAAAAAACCATTGAGAATCCACCCAGAGGGTGACATTTTGGCCCCTGCTGGTTTAGGCAGCACAGTGGTTAAGTTTAAGTGGCAGGTTTTTCAATTTGAAATGAGAATTTTSAGCTTGTGGTCGTCTCAGGGCTCAMCAACGCTCCCTGCAAAAATTGGTCTTTGCAACAGAGAGAGTCGGGCTGAAAATACAAACAATTCCCAAGCATAAAAATACAAATAATTCCCACACATAAAAATACAAATAATTCCCACACAGATCTAAACATTTCACAGGTTTTTGACCTGCTGGAGGCTTTTCTCTGATCTTTTTTTCCAAAATTCAACAGTCACGGCAGTTGATGTCTCCTGAAAATGGAGAGGAGAGGCCAGGCAGGACAGAGGGGTTTAAAATCTGATTTATCTCTGCCTTAGAGAGTCTTTATGGGTAGAAATAAAAAGGCTTTTGGAGCATAAATAACAAATAAGAGTTGAGGCTGACTTAGAGTGGGACTGTATAAAAGTATCAGGAAGGTGCAAAGATCACCTGATGCATTGCTCAAGAGCAGACAGGTGCACAAAGCTTCATCCCCAAAAAATCAGCAGAATGCCCTTTAAAACTTCACTCCTTAATCCAAAATCCCATCAATTCTGAGAGAAGCACTTAAAATAAACCAGCAGAATGGTGAGGAGGCTTCAGGGAGATCAGGCCAAAGAGAAGCCAGCGAGTTGTAGCTCAGAAAAAGCTCAGGAGAAGGAGAAGCCTCTCTCTTTTAAGGTCAGGGATGAAAACCCGTCACATTCCCAGTGTGAACTCAGGCGGTGTTTTATTATGTATTTTCCTTCTGTTTAATTTGTCTTTGAAATTGGAATGGGTCACTGTGGCATTCCAGCGTCATTCCAGGCCGATTTAGTGACAGGGCAGCATCTCCTGAACTTCAGGAGGCCTCATTTTGGAGCAATTTGCGTCCTTCAGAAGTCAGGGGTTTGCTGCCTCTTCCTCAGCACTTTCCCCTCCCTCCGTTCCCACCCGAGCCGCGTCCYGCTTCCGCACACGGATCCCTGATTTTTTCGGGAGAGTCCCGGGGCTGACCCACTTCTGGCTTTGATTCCAAGAGGGAGATGTGTCAGGCTGGAGAGCGAGGAAGTTCTCCTGATTATACACCACAAGCCCTTCCTCGCCTTTGAAGTGAGGAGCACCCGTGGACTCCCTTCCAACACAAACAGCGCCGCAACGCCGCGAGAGCGCGGCCCTGACCGGGCTCTAAATACGTTTTAGGAKTAAAAAAAAAAAAAWAATCCCCATCCAGTTTTCCTCTGGGTCCTGCAGAGTTCTTTAGCCRAGGGTACAGAGGCAGCAAATTGTGTTGTTTGGGCCGCCCTTCAAATGGAAAACACCCGCAGCTGAGAACGTCGCCTTGTAATGCCAGCGAGGAATAATAATAGGGTAATGCAGAGCAAATTATATCCATTTACTGAAAACATGAGAGATGCTGTAATGTCTAAAAGTATCAGTCATTAAACGTGGTCATTTGGAATATTAAAGGTACCACCTTTTCAGTAAATGGAATTTGCATTATGATTCAGAGCTGACTGTTTAGAAGATTCAAATGAATAGCTGGCAGAGCGCTGGAGAAGCTCATAAAAACAAACCTGTAGTTCAGTTCCTGGCCATGGTAATGAGGCTGGAAATCATAACAGGCGRCTGGGGGGAGCCTCAAGGTCAAAATCCAGCAGCTGGGACAAAACAGACCCCATTCCTTGGGAATAGGGAAATCTGCTCCTTTAGCCGCCCTCGGTCACCAGCCTGGTGTGATACCCAGATCCAGGTGCTGGGGAGCCTTTAAGCGGAGGGATTTGGGAATGCTGCGTGCTATTAGTCAGGTTCAACATCCTCACCTGCCCATCTTTGGGGCGGTGACTAATGGATGCTTTTGTTTACCCCTCCCGCCAGGGGATTGTTTTCCAAAGGCGGGGATTGTTTGCCTTTGTGCGGGATTTCGGGAGCTGCTGTTCTGCGGCRTTTGCACAAAGCCTGCAGCAGGAGGTGGCTGCTTCAAAGGGCACTGCTGCCTTTGATAGTTGTGCTGCAGGAAAAATGAACCCCGACTTTGTTTGCCCTGGAATGTTTGAGCTGGGATCAGCTCAGTGCCACCGGTGATAATGCGGTGCCAGGGGCGTTTGCGCGAGCGGCGGCCGAGAGTTCACGTTGGTTCAGGYCGCGCTGGAGGCTCCTTGTGCCCGTCAGGGAGTTTTAAATCCTTGTTTTTRGTCCCCTGGTGGAGGATCAGGAATGGTTTGGAGTGGTGATCATCAGGTTTAGAATCCCCATTAAAATCCCCTCAGCTGCCACAGCTCTGTCCCTTCCGAGGAGGAAATTCCCGTTCTTGGCACTCTTCGTAAATAATTTCAACCTCTTCCATGAAATCCAGCAAGGCAGTCTGTATCAAACATGATTTCCCACGTTTTCCTCCTGGTTTTGGGAGGCCCACAGCAATTCCTTGTGATCTGGGGGGCCGATTTCCACTCATCAATATTTGGCACCAAACACCAGCCGAAGTTTCGGCCTCATTCCGCACCCAACGCCCAGAGCGTGCCCCGCGCTGCTCAGCCTTGTTTGGAGTTAAAAACCCAAAACATTTGATTTTCTYCCCACCCAAAATAGCAGTGAGACTGCCACGGGTCACCCAAAACCTGGAGATGTGGTTGAAAAAAAGCAATTTGGCTTTTTTTTTTTTTTTCCCCTCGACCAAAGAGATTTCCATTGGATTTGGCYGGGATCCAAGGCTCCGGTTCCTCAGCCCAGTTGGAGAATGCTACTGGGCAAACCTGCCCGTCTGGCTCGGGAGCCCCACCGAGTCATTTCGGGAAGAAAAATGTCCTTTTAAAACTCCAGCCAATCTCAGCCTCCCCCACCTTGGCCTGATTACCTGCTTAAAACAAAATTAATCTTGATTTTTTTCACCCTCCGCTCGTGAACGTTCCAAGCTTCCGACTGCTCCTGCTGCAACGTATCCCTGTTTTTTTAGTGGATAAAGAACTGCTTTAGGTCACTCTGATGAAATGGATCTGATGCAAAAAAGCCTGACACCRTAGAAGTTCATTGGCTAAAATGAAAAATAAATAGTTATTTTGGAGAGGGAAAGCTCCGTGGCTTGGGGAACATGAAATATTTTCCTCATGGAATCATTCATCCCAGTTCCTATCTTCTTTGGAGGACGTAGGATTCCAAAAATCCCAACAAATAAACATGTTTTCCAGATGAAAATGATTATTAATGGGTTATCTTAAGAGTAGCTAATGGAGAAAGTGTCTTGGCTTGCTGCAGGAGATCTCAATCTAAACCTGAGAGTTGGAGAGTTTTAAAAACTGCACCTTGGAAAGGATGGAAAATTAAATCCATGCCATATATTTCCTCAGGATTGGAGGAACTGGAGTAAATTTTGTGGTGTTTTTCAATCTCCACCGAGCCAAAGCAGGTGTAGCTTTGTAGAACACGGGAGATTTTACCGAGCACCATTTCTGCCCTTCTCTCTGGATCTCATTCCCAGGGAAAAAACACTCACTCTAAGACAGAAATCTCAAAACTACTCAAACTCCAAAAATCACTGGCCGGGATTCCAAATCCAATTATTTTTATTGGTCTTCCCAAGCCAGAATTTTGCTCCCTCTTTGCAGGCTGCGTTATTTGAGCGCTGGGTTGAAATCGGTTTTGTTTTCTTGACTGAAATGTCAATGAGGGAAATGCGCTCGGAATTATAAAAGTATGTGCAAAACAGAGGCTGCTGCCCTTCAGCAGGGTCRTAAAACCAGCATTAAGCAGGCGTCCAGGTTCTGATCCAAGCCTTTGGAATGCTGCAGGGGACGCGGGATCAGATGCTGGAGTCGCAATRAGCGGAGTTTGCCAGGTGGGATGAAAATGGGAGAAATCCATCGAGCAACCAACTGGGATAGAAAAGGGACAGTTGATAGAGTTTAAAATACAAGATTTATTTGGAGTTTGGATTGATAAGGATGTGGCATTTGAGGGATGGAAGGGAATGGGAATTTTCTTTGGATTTTGGGATGAAATTCTTCCCCTTGAAGGTGGGGAGTGGTTGGAATGGATTTCCCAGAGAAGCTGGGGCTGCCCCATCCCTGGAAGYGTCCAAGGCCRGGTTGGAGCARCCTGGGATAGTGGAAGGTGTCCCTGCCCAGGGARCTGGATGATCTTTGTTTCTTCCAATCCCAAATCATTCCATGATTTCATGGCTCAGTGAAAGGAAGGGGCAGTGCCCTGGGCGTGTGTTGGAGGCTCATCCTCCACGACTCTTCTCCAAGGACTCTTCTCCCTCCGTTCTGCTCTGAATGGTGAATTTTCCCCTAAAAAACAGAGGCCAGGAGTGATGAATTTATTTTTAGGTGATTTAGGGTGGCTTGGTCGCGTCACTGATTTGAGCCAAGATTTCCGTGCAATCCCAGTGAGGCTGAGCAGCAAAGCCAGCCCTCCAAGGGGATGGAAACCTTGGCAGGGAGGTAGTGGAAGGAGGAAAGGAGAGGAAAAGCCTTTCCCAGTGCCTGAGGTGCCTTGGGCTCACTCTGAGCAGCCAGAGTTGTGCAAATCTCCAGTTGTGGAATTATCCCGTGGATGGTGCTGCTCCTCACAGGGTTGGACTCCCAATAACCATCCTGTGGGATGAGGCTGAGCAGCAAACCCAGCCCTCCAAAGGATGGGAACCTCAGCAGGGATGTAGTGGGAGAAGAGGGGAAAATCCTTTCCCACTGCCTGAGATGCCTTGGCTTGCTGTGAGTTGGATTTGTGAATCCCTGATTGAGGAATTAACCCCATGGATGATGCTGCTCCTCATAGGGATTGGATTCCAAAAACCATCCCGTGGGATGAGGCTGGCCCTTGGCAGGAGAAGGGAGAGGAAAAGCCTCTCCCAGTGCCCAGGGTTCCTTGGGCACTCTCGCTCCAAGCAGCCWGAGGTATGGAATCTCCAATTGTGGAATGAACCCCGTTTTTTGGGATTGCAACCCCATGAGCCCCATCATAGGGGTTGCAATCCTAAAAAAACTATCCTGTGGGATGAGGCTGAGCAGCAAACCCAGCCCTCCAAAGGATGGGAACCTCAGCAGGGATGCAGTGGCTGGAGAAGAGGGGAAAATCTTTTCCCAGTGTCTGAGGTGCCTTGGCTTGTTGTGAGTTGGATTTGTGAATCCCTGATTGGGGAATTAACCCCATGAATGATGCTGCTCCTCACAGGGCTTGGATTCCAAAAACCATTCTGCGGGATGAGGCTGGCCCTTGGCAGGGATGTAACGGAAGGAGAAGGGAGAGGAAAAGCCTCTTCCAGTGCCCCAGGTTCCTTGGGCACTCTCGCTCCAAGCAGCCTGAGGTATGGAATCTCCAGTTGTGGAATGAACCCCATGGATGATGCTGCTCCTTACAAGGGTTGCAATCCCAGAAAAACCATCCTGTGGGATGAGGCTGAGCAGCAAACCCAGCTCTCCAAAGGGATGGAAACCTCAGCAAGGGTGTTGTGGCAGGAGAAGAAGGGAAAATCCTTTTGCAGAGCCCGAGGTGCCTTGGGTTTGCTCTGAGTATCTGGATTTGTGAATCCCTGAGTGAGGAATTAACCCCATGGATGGTGCTGCTCCTCACAGAGCTTTAGACTCCCCAAAAAAAAACATCCTGTGGGATGAGGCTGAGCAGCAAACCCAGCTGGGATGGAACCTCAGCAGGGATGCAGTGGCAGGAGAAGGGGAGAGAAGCTTTTCCCAGTGCTGGAGCAGCCAGATGTGGGAACCCACGGTGATGAAATGAACCCCGTGGATGCTGCTGCTCCTCACAGGGCTTGCACATCCCGTGGGATGAGGCTGGGCATGCCTGCAGTGGCTCTGCCAGCTCCCCAAAAAACCCCTCTGTGCCTCGGCACTAAAGATTTCATCGGGGGTGAAGAAACTCGCGCTCCGAACGCGTCAGCAGGGGAAAAATAATGGCAGAGGGCTCGGAGAACTTCCTGTCTCCGGGAGCATTCCTGCTGTAAACACTGGCCATGCCAAGTGCTGAACCACTGCCCTCAGTCCAATCACAATAAATCTATTTTTTGGTCCTGCACGGCTCCTCTTGGACATTTTTGCARCCGAGGATGAGGCAGACGCCACCCTCGGAGCGTTTTCCCAAGTTTTTTTGTTGGTTTTTTTTTTTAAATCTCCCTGATAAAAGGGCTTCCCAGAATGTTGTTTAGGGAAAACAAAGCACCTCTCTAGATGAAAAGGTTACATAGTTTCGAGAGATCTGTTTGCCCTGCAGCTTTTTTCTTGTTGGTTTTATTTTTTTTTTTATTTTTCAAATTTGTTTTTGTTTTGCTGTTTGGTTTGGTTTCTTTTTGGTGCCGCCCTTCAGAACTCCTGGAGTTTCTGATTTTTGTGGGCACGAGTGTCCCCCATATCCCAACCCTAATAGGAGCAGCTGTTTTGTCACCGAAATAAAATCCTGCTGGGAGATAAATGAGGCTCAGGGCTGGCCAGAGAACTTGAGCAGGAGTGAGGATGCTGCAAATCAGTGGCTCACAATCGCTGTCAGGAGAGTCTTTTCCAGCACAGTCATGTGCATAAACCCTCATCCGGCTGAATCAGCCTCTGTTCCCTTCCAAAAACCCATTAGGAGCAGGAAAAAAATATTAAAAATAGACTTTTTTTTTTACATTTTCTATTCTCTCTCCACCTCTTTTGCCCCCATGCTGCTCCCCAAGGTCTTTTATTCCCACAGAGGTTTCCCAGCCTCTCCAAATCGTTCTTCCCTTCATCTCTGCCCCCTTTTCCTCCCCCTCTGGATGGTATTCCTGGGAGTCCCCTTGCAGAGCTGGRGAGTGGGAATTCCGTGCAAAACTTTAGCAGCAGGGAGGGTTTGGGGCTCAAAAAAWAAAAATAAAAAAAAAAAAAAAAAGGATGCAAGGAATGATCCTAAATTGCTGTTGCCTTTTCCCCACTGAACCTGTGTGAGGAGGGAGAGGGAGGAGGTTCTGGAGAGGGCAGGAGCTGCCTGCAGGGCTCGGTGCCACCAGAGCTCCGCAGCGGGGCGGTGCTGGGAGCCCGCAGCGATTCCCTGAAATTCAGGGAGGAACCCAAGGAAAAAAAAGCTTTGGCAAAGCCACGAGTTTTCCACGGGCTGGACTTCGCGCGCGAAGCCCCAAAGGGCAGGGAGCTGGGAGTTGGCAGCTTCCAGCTGGGTAATGGCAGCGTTATCCCATCGAGTGACCCCGGGGCTTTTCCCGGCTCCGGGATCGATGGSAGCTGCATTAGTGGGATGGCAGCACGGAGCCTGCCTGCTCCRAGGAAATCAGCTGCGAGGAGACAGTCCCAGGGCAGCTGCTGTGCTCASAGAGCCGCTGCAGGGATGGGCAGGTTGGGGCTGACCTGCTCCAGGTGGAATTCCTCACTGCTGGAATGGCCCTGGTGGGGATGGAAGTGTTCCTTGCCTTTCCTGCTCAGACAGGGCGTTGTTCTTCCAGAGAATCCACACCTTCCCTGCCTCCTGGAGCTGGAGGCTCTCCCTGAGCCGTGCCCAGGGGTCAGCAGGGCTCCACAGGGCACGGGGAGGGTTTGTTCCCAGCTCCTGAGCTGTGCCATGGAATCGTGGAATGGGCTGGGAAGGAAGGGACTGTAAAGATCACCTCATTCCAACCCCTCTGTCATGGGAAGGGACAATTTTCTCTATCCCAGGTCCAGACCAAAATCAGCCTCCAGACACAAATCCATGAGAAAGGAGGATCCATCATCTCAGTTMTCCATGGAACAGCAATGTCTGTGTGTTAGAGGTGACTTTGTTCCCATGGTCTGGGATTTTCTCAGAACCCAACCTCTTCTTCTGCCTCTGAATTCTGCCTGGGTTGAGGAGATTTTTGGGATATTGAGGATATTTTCAGGATTTGCTGTGTTTGGATTTTTAGATTTTTGGTTGATTCAGGGAGACCTGGCCATGCTTTTGTCCATCCCAGCTGTTCCCAATGTATCAATACTTCCATAAAATTGTGCCAGGGAACAATTCCTGCCCCACATCCCATCCATGGCTGCCCTCTGGCACTGGGAAGCCATTCCCTGCCTCCTGGCCCTGCAGCCCTTGGCAATTGTCTCTCTCCAGGCTTCCTGGGGCTCCTTCAGGCCCTGCAAGGCCACCCTGAGCTCAGCCCAAAGCTTCTCCTCTCCAGGATGAACCATTCCCCCTGTCCTGGCACTGCAAAAGGGAGAGGGACTGGGGCAAAATCCAGGTCTCCAAGGGATTTTTCCAGGTTCCCAGGACAATGCACCAAGCCATGAATGTGCCTCGGAATGGGATGTGCCAAAACCACAACACCCATGGCACGAGGTTTGCCTGCTCTGAGGTTTGGGCAAAGGATGAGAAAAGTGCTCTGAGGGGAGAAGAAATCACAGGTTCAAACTGAAAAGCAGCCAGAGAGTCCCAGAATGGTTTGGGTTGGAGGAATTTTAGGGATCATCCAGAGCCATCCCAGCCATGGCAGGGACAGCTCCCACTGCCCCAGGCTGCTCCCAGCCCCAATGGCCAAGCTGGCCTTGGGCACTGCCAGGGATGCAGGGGCAGCCCCAGCTGCTCTGGGAATTCCATCCCAGCCTCTGCCCATGCTCCCAGGGAACAATTCCTGCCCCAGATCCCATCTGTCCCTGCTCTCTGTCAATTTGAAGCCATTCCCTGGCTCCTTTCCCTCCATCCCTTGGGAATTGTCTCTCTCCAGCCCTTGGAGCAGAGCAGCAGCTCCCAAACCAAGGGGAGAGCACAGAGGTGACCCCTCTGAGGGCCTGGAGGTCAGGAGGGCTTGGGGGTGTTTTTCAGAAATCCCCCAGGATTGGGAATAGGAGAGAGGGGAGAGGTGGAATTTTGGACTTAATCCCACTTGAGACGCATAAATCCCCTCGTGAATCTGGGCCTTAACCTCTCCGTGGCTCTGTCATCCCYATAAAGTCTGGGGGATAATTTCTACCTCAAAAAGCTGATGAATGGCCTGAAATTACAGCTGGGCTCAGGGCTRTCATTAAGGATCCCAAGGCATTTTCTGGGAGAAGGTGGGAGAAGCTTTGCACTGGAGCCGTTTCATCCTGGACCGTCCTTCCCACCTGCCCTTCCTGTTTTTTCCCTTTCCCTGGACTCCTCAGCAGTGACACAGCGCTCAGGGCAGTTTGTGGCCAGAGCTGGATGCATTTTGTGGAGGTCAGGTCATTCCTGAGCACCTCCCAAGCAGCCACCAGCA
>CADDXX010001084.1:48615-62042 GCA_902810485.1 Alauda arvensis | reverse complement strand
CAGGAATTGTTCCCTGGCAGGGTGGGCAGTGCCTGGCACAGGGTGCCCAGAGCAGCTGGGGCTGCCCCTGCATCCCTGGCAGTGCCCAAGGCCAGCTTGGCCATTGGGGCTGGGAGCAGCCTGGGGCAGTGGAAAGCAGAAATGTGTCACCCTCGTCCTTCCAGCTGAATCTGGGTGTGTCCCAATGCTGTCCTGGATCTCTGGGACCTTCCCTGTCCCYTCCCAGCCCTGTAGGTTCATGGGGACTGTGCTCCCAGGGCTGCTCTGGGAAGTGCTGAGCCCTGGAATTCCCACGTGGCTGTGCCCACRTCCCCTGTGCCCTGGCTGTAAATTCAGCATTTCCTCTCTCAGAGCTCAGTGTCTGATGGGACCTCACGTTCCTGAAGCTCCCAGCGCCACCAAGGGAGACCTCATCACCCCAGTTCCAATTCTGCCGGTGTTCATTTCCCATTCCTGTCCATAAAACCATTGCACAAGAATCCAAAAGCAGGACTTGAATTGGTTTGTTACTTTATAATCCTGGTGACAATCTGGAATTGAATTTTTGAGGATTTCTCCCAGTCCAGGTTTAGCACAGGGGCCATTTCCTCCTTTCAGGAACTGTGGGAAGGGTAGAAATGCCCTGAAATTTCCAGTGGCTCTGGTTCTTCAGCCCARGGCACATCTCAGGCTGCTCCACGATAAGATTGCAATGCACGAGACACAATCTCAGTTCCATTTCAGACAGTCCCACATTAGGACCTTCACCGGCAGATATGGGGTTTTTTCCAAAAACAAGGAAAAAAATTTTAAAAAACTAAAAATAAATTAAAAATAAATTAAAAATAAACCAAGACCAACCGACCTCATGTACCAAGTGAGCTTTTCTGATGTTTTTCCCCCCCCCTCCCACACTAGGACATCGGCAGAAAATAGATGAGCAGACAAAGCCCGGSAGCTTGTCCTTTTCTGAGCGCCTGAGCGAGCTGGAGCAGTTGCGTCGCACGGCCATGAGGGTCAGCCCACACCACCCAGCCCCCACACCCAACCCTCGAGCCTCCTTGAACCACAGCACAGCTTTTAACCCTCAGCCTCAGAGTCAGATTCAGGGTAAGTACCCAAAATCCTCCCCCCTGCTCGCCCACCTCCATCCCCGCGTCCTACGGGGCTCACGGCCCTGCTCTGCTTCCAACTCTTAGTGGCTTTCCTTGGATATTTTTGATGTGTGAGAGCCTTTAAGGAGTGAAAAGTGGGGCTTCCCAATGGATGTTTGGGTTTTGGGAAGTCTGAATGTTTGAATTTGGGATTTTGGAAGTCTGGCAGGTTTTAAGGATTCCATTCTAAACCTCCCTTCATTCGTGTACCTCCACCCTGCGAAATACGAGGGCTCATGGCCCTGCTCTGCTTCCAACTCTTAGTGGCTCTCCTTGGAGGTCTTTGACATGTGAGAGCCCTTAAGGAGTGAAAAGAGGAACTTCCCTGTGGATGTTTGGATTTTGGGAAGTCCGGATGTTTGAATTTGGGATTTTGGGAATCCTGGCAGGTTTTAAGGGGTCCATTCTAATCCTCCCTTCACTCGCCTTCCTCCATCCCTGTGGCCTATGGGGGCTCATGGCCCTGCTGAGCTTCCATGTCCTTGGGGCTCTCCTTGGAGATGTTTGGATCTTTGACAGATGAGGAGAGATTTCAAGGAGTGAAAAGAGAAGCTTCGCAAAGGATGTTTGGATTTTGGGAAGCCTGGCAGGTTTTAAGGGGTCCATTCAAATCCTCCCTCCGCTCACTGACCTCCATCCCCGTGGCCTACAGGGGCTCACGGCCCTGCTCTGATTCCAGCTCTTAGTGGCTTTCCTTGGATATCTTTGACATGTGACAGCCTTTAAGGAGTGAAAAGTGGGGCTTCCCAATGGAGGTTTGGATTTTTGGAAGCCTGGCAGGTTTTAAGGAGTCTGTTCAAATCCTCCCTTCATTCATGTACCTCCACCCTGCAGAATGCGAGGGATTGTAGCCCTGCTGGGCTTCCATCTCTTATTGGCTTTTACTGGATATCTTTGACATGTGACAGCCTTTAAGGAGTGAAAAGAGGAGCTTCCCTGTGGATGTTTGGGTTTCGGGAAGTCTGAATGTTTGAATTTGGGATTTTGGAAGTCTGGCAGGTTTTAAGGGGTCCATTCTAATCCTCCCTTCATTCACCTACCTCCACCCTGCGAAATACGGGGGCTCATGGCCCTGCTCTGCTTCCAACTCTTAGTGGCTTTCCTTGGATATCTTTGACATATGACAGCCTTTAAGGAGTGGAAAGAGGGGCTTCCCAATGGATGTTTGGATTTTGGGAAGCCTGGCAGGTTTTAAGGAGTCCATTCAAATCCTCCCTTCACTCACCCACCTCCACCCTGCAGCCTATGGGGGTTCATGGCCCTGTTGAGCTTCCAGCTCTTCGTGGCTCTCCTTGGAGATCTTTGACCTGTGACAGCCTTTAAGGAGTGAAAAGTGGGGCTTCCCAATGGATGTTTGGATTTTGGGAAGTCTGGATGATTGAATTTAGGATTTTGGGAAGCCTGGCAGGTTTTATAGATTCCATTCTAATCCTCCCTTCGCTCACCTTCCTCCATCCCATATTGGGCCTGTGGGGGGCTCAGGGCCCTGCTGGGCTTCCATGTCTTTGGGGCTCTCCTTGGAGATGTTTGGATCTTTGACACATGAGGAGAGGCTTTAAGGAGGGAAAAGAGGGGCTTCCCAAAGGATGTTTGGATTTTGGGAAGCCTGGCAGGTTTTAAGGAGTCCATTCAAATCCTCCCTTTGCTCGCCAACCTCCATCCCTGTGGCCTACAGGGGTTCATGGCCCTGCTCTGCTTCCAACTCTTAGTGCCTTTCCTTGGATATCTTGGATGTGTGAGAACCTTTAAGGAGTGAAAAGTGGGGCTTCCCTGTGGATGTTTGGATTTTGGGAAGTCTGGATGTTTGAATTTGGGATTTTGGGAAGCCTGGCAGGTTTTAAGGATTCCATTCTAATCCTCCCTTCGCTCACCTTCCTCCATCCCATATTGGGCCTGTGGGGGGCTCAGGGCCCTGCTGTGCTTCCATGTCTTTGGGGCTCTCCTTGGAGATGTTTGGATCTTTGACACATGAGGAGAGGCTTTAAGGAGGGAAAAGAGGGGCTTCTCAATGGATGTTTGAATTTTGGGAAGCCTGGCAGGTTTTAAGGGGTTCATTCAAATCCTCCCTCCGCTCGCCCACCTCCAACACTGCGGCCTATGGGGGCTCACGGCCCTGCTCTGCTTCCAACTCTTAGTGGCTTTCCTTGGAGATTTTTGACATGTGAGAGCCTTTAAGGAGTGAAAAGAGGAGCTTCCCTGTGGATGTTTAAATTTTAGGAAGTCTGGATGTTTGAATTTAGGATTTTGGGAAGTCTGGCAGGTTTTAAGGATTCCATTCTCATCCTCCCTTCACTCGCCAGCCTCCATCCCACGGCCTATCGGGGCTCAGGGCCCTGCTGGGCTTCCATGTCTTTGGGGCTCTCCTTGGAGATCTTTGGATCTTTGACATGTGAGGAGAGGCTTTAAGGAGTGAAAAGAGAGGTGTCCCAAAGGATGTTTGGATTTTGGGAATCCTGGCAGGTTTTAAGGGGTCCATTCTAATAATCCTCCCCCGTGCTCACCAACCTCCATCCCCGTCCTACAGGGGCTCACAGCCCTGCTGGGCTTCATTCCTCAGTGGCTTTCCTTGGAAATCTTTGACATGTGAGAGCCTTTAAGGAGTGAAAAGAGGAGCTTCCCTGTGGATGTTTGGAATTTGGGAAGTCTGGATGTTTGAATTTGGGATTTTGGGAATCCTGGCAGGTTTTAGGGGGCCCATTCTGTGTCTTCCCAGCATCAGCTCCTGGGTTTTGTTTGCCTCAGAACAATTGCAGAGCCGTTGTTGTCTTSCAAAGCCAGGCCTCGTTCCAGGTGTGTTTCCCAATGGATATTTGTCCATGAGTGTGCTGGAGGGAGAGGGAAATATTGTCAAAAACCTTGCTTTGGCCTCTCCCAGGAAGCCAGCAGCAAAGAGAGTTTTGAAAAGTGCTTCATCCCCCCAGAATTACCTCTGAGTGCTGAGACATCCTTAGGACAGGCTGCTTTGGAGGTGTTTCTGTGSCTGGTGGTTTTCCAGGGGGTTTTGTTGGAATGAAATCCTGCAGAAGGTTCACTCAGGAGTCTGATTTCCTCCCAGGCTCGGATGGAGTCATCCAGCTTGGAATCTTACCTGGCATCCCCTAGAGCTGAGTCTGTCCCTGCTAAAATTCCTGCTGAAATCTGGGCAGCGGGTCAGGAGATGGACCCAAAAAAGTGGGACAGGGCTGGTTTTAGCAGGTGCTGTTCAGAGTTTTCCTCTCTTCTTCCAGCCAGAGGTAAAAAGGCTCAGTCAGGGCTGAGCTGGGGTTTGGAGAGGAACAGTTACAGGGAATCGGGATAAGTTCTTATTTTGGGATTTATTTCTGAGAGCAGGCTGGTCTTCCCTTCAGGCAGGAAAGGTTATCACTCACCTCAGGCAACAACTGGAATTTTCCTTTATTCCCAGGGCTTGGAAGGTCTGTGGCTTAGTGGAATTACTGCAAATCTGCTGRGTTTGGGGTATTTTTGGGAATCACAGAATCAGGGAATGGTTTGGGTTGGAAAGGACCTTAAAGATCATTTAGTTTCAACCCAAACCATGGGCAGGGACACGTTTCACTATCCCAGGCTGCTCCAAGCCCAGTCCAAGCTGGCCTTGGACGCTTCCAAGGATGAGGAAGCCACAAAATTCTGTGGGYAACCTGTGCCTTCCTCAGAGGGAAGATTTTTCTGCCCAAAATCCCAACCATAACCACACCAAACCCTACTTTTTACTGCTACTACTTTTTTACCACTAAAACCCAACAAATGATCACGTGCTGTACAAAGCAAAGAGAAAGTGGAACAGCACCCAGCTCCTTCCCCTGGCTGGAGCAATTCCAGGGCAGCTCAGSTGAAGGATCCAACCCCTCACATCCCCCTCACTTCTCTCCTTGATCTGCAGAGCAAACCACGCTGGGTTTCTCCTGCTCACAGCTCCAAATTTAAAGATTTCCTATTTAAAAAACCTCCCAAATTTTCTTGTGGCTGCTCAGCAGCACGTGGGTGGAGGCATCAGTGGCAGCCTCGCATTCTTCAGCTTCTTGGGAGCACTTTCAGCTTGGCAGAGGATCAGGTTTAACACCCAGGAGCCCTCTTGCCCTGCTTCCCTGTGGAATTCCTGATGGGTTTTTCATGCYGGGCCCTGGATCCAGCTGCTCCCTCCGGGAATTGTTGTGGGAGGTGGCTGGGCTTTGCTGTTTCAAACAGGATTTCATGGGTTTCACCTGTGGATGCAGCTCAGCCATGGATGTTTCCTTGTGGATATTCTCCTCTCCTGGTTCCTCTTTCCCTCCCAAAGGTCAGGAATTGTTGAGGTTTGCAGTGGATATGAGGAAAATCATCCTTGAACTGAAGCCTCTCCCATTTGTCTGTTGCCATCACCTTTCAGCTTTCAGGGCTCACCTTTTCAGGGTCACCTTATCACAGCAGGAAAAAAGGGGATGKGGTGGGAAAAAGCTTCAGGAGCATMRTTTKTTCCTCAGTGATCCAAGAGTGATTGGATTTGGGTTGATCTTCTGTGTGAGATGGGGTATTTTATTTCTTTTTATTATTATTCTAATTTTGTTTATTCAGTTTGAGAGCAGAGGCCTCAAAAACAARGGAGGAAAGGGAGAAAGAGGGGCTGGGAGATTTGGGATTGCTCATCCTGCAGAGGAGAAGCTTTGGGCTGAGCTCAGGGTGGCCTTGCAGGGCCTGAAGGAGCCCCAGGAACCACAGAGAGAGACAATTGCCAAGGGCTGCAGGGCCAGGAGGCAGGGAATGGCTTCCCAGTGCCAGAGGGCAGCCATGGATGGGATGTGGGGCAGGAATTGTTCCCTGGCAGGGTGGGCAGTGCCTGGCACAGGGTGCCCAGAGCAGCTGGGGCTGCCCCTGCATCCCTGGCAGTGCCCAAGGCCAGCTTGGCCATTGGGGTTGGGAGCAGCCTGGGGCAGTGGGAGCTGTCCCTGCCATGGCAGGAGGTGGAACAAATTTATCAAATTTATCTTTAAGGTCCTTTCCAACCCAAACCATTCTGGGATTCTGTGATTCCATGAAAACCAGAACAATTCTGAACATCCCATTTCACACCTTCCTGCCCATTTTGCATCCTGGAGCATTTCTCACTGAAGAGCACAAAGTGCTTTTCCCTAAGATCAAACCCCCATCCATTGCTAAATTCCGAGCAGTATCCCAAAATTTTCCTTTAACTCCCACCAGCAGGAACCACAAGTTGTTTCTCATCAAAACCCACTTATCTTTAAGAAAATAAATAAATAAATAAATAAATAAATAGATAGATAAATAAATAAATGAAAGAAAAACAACTTAAAAAAAAAGAAACCTAAAATGGTAAATAAAATCTCAGAGCAGTTCTTGGATTGCAAGGGGCAGGTTGCCATGCCACTAAACCACTGTTTATTTGTTGAGGTTTTTAGCTAGAAAAGGATTGAGGGCAATTTGAACTTCCTCTTTTAGAGGGAGAACAAAACCTTTTTTTTTCTTTTTTAATTTTGTCACGGACACAAACCCACGTTAAGRGCTGAACTCAGAGCCCATAAATTGCTTTAATCGAGTTTTCTGCTTCTTTCATATCACAAGGAGGGAGCCACGTCCACCTGTTCCCTTGGAAGTTGTGACCATGGCCAATTCCCACAGCAAAGGGCAGCAGGAGGGGAGGAAAAACTCCCCTTCCAACTTCCACCACATGGTTTGAGTTGAGAGATTCCTTCGTGCCAGAACCGAGTGTAAAATGTCAAAGGATTTGACCTCCAGGCACAGAAAAAGGAGATTCTGACCTCAACTCACCCCTTCCTTTGTGCAGGGGGGGAAATAAAAACCCAGGCAGAGCCAGCTGAGGGGTTTAGAGCTTTGAGAAGCMTTTAAATCCATATTTATAATTAATATAAATATATCTGTCTATGTGTTARGGCTGGGTTTCTCCCAACACCAGACACTAAATCCACAATTCCTGATTTTACAGTGGTTAAAGTCAACCAGAGTGGGTAATTCCAAAAAAAAAAAAAAGTGAGCATAAGGTTCCTTTACAGCAGAATTTTTTGGTGGGGCCAACAGAAATATTTGAAAATTCAGGCCCAGAAGATTCTTGTGGAGTTAATAAATTGCATAAAGAAATGGGGTTAGGAATAAAATCCAAAACTGTGACAATAAATAACTTTTTTTTTTTTTTAATTTAATTAGCCCACAAAATGTTCACAGAATCACAGAACCAAAAAATGGTTTGGGTTGGAAAAGAACTATAAAAAACCAACCAGGGAAACCTCCCCTGGTCCAGGTTGCTCCAAGCTCCATCCAGCCTGGCCTTGAATACTCTCCACTGCTTTCCAACTGTCTGGATGTTTYCACCTGGGGATTTATTAATTATTTATTGAAAAATAAATTATACCAAGCTATTTCCTCCAGGGAAAAACAAACAATCACTTCAAGCTACACCTCTGGTTYTTTTTTAGGCTTTGATAACCTTAAAAACACCTGAGTTTGATGGTTTTAAAGCTGATTTTGTAACCTTAGATGTTCACTTTTCCCACTTTTATGGGAATCTCAAATCCCTGGAAACGAGAGGCTGGAACAAAAYTGCTGACAGCTCTTGAAGGGAAGAATTAGCCCAGAAAACAAAGCAGGGGAGATCATTTTAAAGCTCAGCCCTTTGAATGAGCACCGAACTCGAGGGCTGGGGGATTATTTTTGCTGCGAGCCCGGGCTTTTGTCTTCCTCCAGGTGCAGCACACTTTGTTTAAGAGACATTTCAAGGTCCTTGCTATCGGGATCTGGGACAAAAAAAAACACAGCCTGGGTTTATCAGGGTTCCCAGGAAGCAGGGAAAAGCAGGAGGAGAGTCAAGGGCAGCRCTGAAACCAGGGAATTGCAGCAGCTTTGTTCCCTCTTTTCCTGATTTTTAATATTTCCCTTTTTAATTTTGCTGCCTAAGCTGTGCCTCAGTAGAATCAGAAGAATTTGCAGCGTTTCAGGAGGGATTTGGAGGGGTTGTCACTCTGCCCCCCACGTTTTGCTGCTGGAAAAATGCAGTTTCCAGGTGATTTTGGGGCATTGGGGTTTGTGTGCTCACAGATCCCAAATAGATCCAGAGCTTGCCAGGATCAGGGAGTTCCCAGCTCTTCCCGTTGTGCCAGAGCTTAAAAACTGATGGATTTCCATTCCCTTTGGACATTCTGGTGTTTCACCCAGCTCGTGGTGCTTTCCCAGCTTTTCCCACTGGATTGGAAACCTCTCTCCATCCCAAAAAACAACCCCTGGAATGTTCAGCCAGTGCTGCCTGAGCTTGGCATTTTCCTCTCACATTTTCCTCTCGGCTCTGCTCCTTCCTGCCCTGGATGGGGCTGGATCCAGCACTTCTGGATGTTCCCTCCACCCCCAGAGGGATTCCCCATCCCCATCTGGGTCATGTCCCCCTTTAATGGATCCCCCTCCATCTCCTGGAGTGGGAATTCCCACCAGGATCCTGCTCTGGATGAGGAGGAGGAAATGATCTTCCTCCTTCCCTCTCCCAGCAGCCACCAAAAATTCCAGGATGGGGAAAAAAAGGAGCTGAAGCCACYCCGTGGTGGGGACCCAGAGCTCCAGGAAATTGGTGGAAGTGGGGATGCTTTCCCAAAAATATTTTGCCAACCAAATCCATGGAGCTGGCAGGGCTCCAAGTGGCTCCATCAAAAAAAAGGGGAATTTTCATAGAGAAAAATCTCTTTTTCCTGAGAGTGCAGGATGTGATTTGTAATTATTGCTCAGCAGATAACTCTGATCTGGAATTCCACCAGGAACTTCCAGAGTTCTCCTGCTGAAGGAGCATTTCTGAAGTGCCACCAGCTGCAGATTCCTCCTGGTGCCCATCTGTGGTGTCCCAAACCAGTCTGCATCCAAACTGGTGAGCAGAACAATTCCTCTGGAATTCTGGCCCACTCTGAGGAGAAATCCCTGCTTTTTTCACACCTCCCTACTACAGATATAGAGCTAAACCTCCTGTTTTATAGAATTATAGAATGAGTTGGGTTGGAAGGGACTTTCAGGATCATCTCTGTGGCTGCCCCTGGAACCCTGGGAGTGTCCAAGGCCAGGTTGGACGGGGATTGGGATGGTGGGAGCTGTCCCTGCCATGGATTTGGATCATTTTTAAGGTGCCTTCCAACCCCAGCCATTCCATGATCCTCTAAGATGTGCATAATAAACTAAATAACTGCAGTTATTACAGAATTATTATATATTAATATATTTTCCTTTTTTTTTTCTTGGCTCTGCCCCTCCACATCATTTATTTTTACTCAATCATTTCATCCCCTGTGGAATGGGGCTTCTCACAGCAGGAGCCACATCTTCCACTGGATTTCCACAATCTGTAATTCCATTTAGATCCTCCCCAAAGGCTGATTTGGGCAGGGATAAAACTCAGTGACTGCCACAGAGCATCTCTGCCAAGGCTTTGCCTTTATCAGCTGTGTCACAGCACTGGGGTGCTGACAGCCCAGGAATGGGAGCAGCCTCAGGAATTCCAGCTGGGCCATCAGGAATCTCCTTTATTCCTGGGAGATTTCCCTGGGAGGAACCTGAGGCTGAACAATTTGGGAYCACACAGGTGGGATAGACAGAGATATTGAGGCTTTGATTGAGRGGAGGGGTTGGCAGAGCCAGATCAGTTCAGTTTTCCAGCAGGGAGGAAGAGGGAAAAGGACAATCCCAGGAATTAACCATGGCAGAGAGGCTCAGCAGCAGGGAGGGAGCTGAACCATTTGGTGTTGGCTCCAGAACAAGTTGTTCTCCTCTAAACTGTCAGTGAACTTAGGCTGGAGATGAGGAGATGGTTCCTAAGGGTCAGAGAAGCCCTGGGTGACTTCCAGGGGATCTCGGACACACAAAGATGGACTTTAAGATGGGTTTTGCTCTGTAAGGGCAGAGCACAAGGTGTGGCTGAGGAGATGCTCTCCAGCTTCCATTCAGTCAAATTTCTACACCAGTGGCTTCATCCATGGAGTTTTAATTCTCCAGGACAGGGAGGAGAAYGTTTGGGATCTTCTCTCTCTGCTCTGGAGCCAGGCTGGGAGAGCTGGGGGTGCTCAGCTGGAGAGGAGAAGCTGCAGGGAGAGCTCAGAGCCCCTGGCAGGGCCCAAAGGGGCTCCAGCAGAGCTGCAGAGGGACTGGGGACAAGGGCTGCAGGGCCAGGAGGCAGGGAATGGCTTCCCAGTGCCAGAGGGCAGCCATGGATGGGATGTGGGGCAGGAATTGTTCCCTGGCAGGGTGGGCAGTGCCTGGCACAGGGTGCCCAGAGCAGCTGGGGCTGCCCCTGCATCCCTGGCAGTGCCCAAGGCCAGCTTGGCCATCGGGGCTGGGAGCAGCCTGGGGCAGTGGGAGCTGGCCCTAAACATGGCAAGGAGTTGGAATGGGATCATCTTGAAGGTCCTTCCCAACCCAAACCATTCCAGGATTCCACAACTCCGTGATTCCAAGAGTCTCAACCCTTTCCTCTGTTGTATCTCAGTCTCAAGATAAAACCTTTCCCTCCAAACTCCCAGTTCCCACCTCAGGTCCTCAGCAATTCCCTGGATAAATCCCAGCTGGGCTGGATCCTCCCTTCCCTTTCCAGCACCAGGATCTGTCCTGCTCCTCCAAGATTCCTCCCCTTCAGCCACACATTTGTCCCTCCCACAACTGATGAGGATCCAATTCCTGCAGCATTCCCATCTCCAGCCTTGCTCAAGAGCCTCACATCCAGCTTGGGAGGAAAAAAAACCAAAAACAAAACAAAACAAAAAAAAAAGGCTTGGAATTGTTTGGCTTTTCCATCAACTCATGGAAAGAGTTATGTCATGGTGGTTCACTGGCAAGATTTCCAAGTGTGGATATATTTGAGATACCAATCTTCATATTCCARATGCCTGCCACTTCCTGGGATTGAAAAGAGCAGCAGATAAAGCAATAAATRTGTTCTCAGTTGTTCTTCTGCTTTTTTCCCCACCTTTTTCCCACCACCAAGGAGAACTCTAAGTAAGAAAAAGGAAATGTTGGGTTTTAAGCAGAAAAGTTGAGAGATCTGTATTTTGTTCTAAGTTTTGACATTAATTCCATGATTTTTTAGGCAAATCATTGAGAGTTTGATTTTTTTACAGAGCGTTTAGGAAAACTCAGGAAGCAGAGAGGTGATTCAGGGGGGGTTTTGAAGGTGTCCAAGCACCTGAACCACAGAGAAACCAGTGCCCAGGGTTTTCCCTGCCTTTGGAAAACCCCTCTCCCTGAATCCTTGGGCAGCTCTGAAATTGGGCAGCTCATGCCCAGGCGCAGTTGTATTTTCATTAATCAGTCCATGTCTTTTAGCAGGGCAGCAGTGCTGGATGCTGAGAGCAGGCAGGGACAGGCACTCCCAGCCCAGCTTGGGGCTTGCACACCGATTCCTTCTGCTTTGCTTGGTTCCATCCCCTTCCACTCCCTGGGCCCTTCCCCGTTATGTCCTTGGGAAAGAGGAGCTGGTCTCTGACCCAGGGCAGGAATTCTGTGCCAGGATTCTCCCAGAGAATTCCCTGGGCTCGTTCCTTGCTCCTTTATCTCTCTCACCTCTCCAAGGTGGAGTCTCTGCCTGCTCTTCTCCTCATTTTTGGGGGAGCATCTTTCAGCTCCACCTCAGGGGCCATTTCTGTCTCCTGGGGCTCTTCCTTTTCCATGGAAACCCCCCAGCCTGGCTCCCTGCTCCTTCCCAGGACTGACCTCATCTCATCCTGGAGGTGTTTAACGTGAATATCTCTGCCTGCCCCAAGCTTTAAACTGGATTTTGGGTAGGAATTTCTCCCCATGAGGATGTGGAGGCCCTGGAATAGAATTCCCAGAGCAGCTGGGGCTGCCCCTGAATCCCTGGAAGTGTCCAAAGCCAGCCTGGAGCAACGTGGGATAGTGGAAGGTGTCCCTGCCCACGGCAGGGATTTGGAACAAAATGATCCTTAAAGCACCTTCTGATCCAAACCACTCCATGATTCTGAAGTTTGGACGACAAACATTCAGCATTTGAGGTTTTCTGGTGTTTGGGGTTGTTCCCCACTGGCCCTCAGAGCATTTTCTTGGCCTTTGAACGTCCCAGTCATGAGGAAGATTAAAAGCACTGATTGCAAAACCCTTGGTAAATCAAATCTCTCCGAGCTCTTTGCAGACAAACCCAGTTTCTTTCCACAGCATTCTCCTCTCTAATCCCCTCTTGGCAGAACACACCAAGGTTTGGAGAGCAGGGCTCGAATTACCTTCCRTGGTAAATAAAACAAACARAAAAACAAAATAAGCGAGGGCTCCTTACCCTAAAAACAAACACCCACTGGAAGCAGCTCCTCCTTCACCTGGTGCTGCCCAGCTGCCAGAAGATGCCACTTGGATTTTGTAATTGAAGGTGTTCTTTGCCCTCCAATTCTGAACTGAACATCTCCAAACTTGAGCTGCTGTTGGGGGCCGGGCTSTGCTCGCAGGGARCRGGGACAGGACGAGAGGAAACAGCCTCAGGCTGTTCCAGGGGAGGTTCAGTTGGATGGTGAGCAAAAATTTCTTCCTGGAAAAGGCACTCAGGCCTTGGAAGGGGCTGCCCTGGGAGGTTTGGAGGTGTCCAAGGAAGGTCTGAATGTGGCCTCGGCGCTCTGGGCTGGCCGGGCAGCAGGCACATGGCCTTGGAGGTCTTTTCCAACCTTAATTGTGGGGTTTATCCTCATTTTTGGGGCTCCTCTCAAAGGCCAGGACACAAACAGGATCATTCCCACAGGAGCCCACGTGGTGCCAGCGCTCCCAGGGCTCCTTTGACGTGGCTGAGTACACACAACACCCTGAGCAAACTCCTCGCTGGGTTCTCCCTGTGTGTTCAGCCCATCCTGACCCCARCAATGGGGATTGTTCCCAGGCCAGGAACAATGGGCTGGGATGTGCTGGGGGAGGCAGGCAGTGACCTGGGGAAATGCACATTGGATGAATCAAACCTTCATCTGGCCCTTCCCAGCCTATTTGTGCAGCCCTGTTCTCAAAAGCATCGAAAAGCACAAGGATGGGTTTGCTCTCAGGTTGGGTTTGAATTCCAGCAGGGAGTTCCCAGGTCTGTGGCAGAGGTTTCTTTGGTTGGTCTGTGTTGGGCAAAATGCTCAGCTCGGTGTCAGGGATTCTGGGAGCTTCCCARGCTTTGGTGCTTCCCAGCTTCAGGAGCTTTCAGGGTTATTTACCCAAAGAGATGCTCGGATAGATGGGATAGAATGCTTGGCAAATGGGATAGAAATAGAAATAATTGGAAGCAGAAACTATTGGAGTTTGCATCCTCAGTCAGAAATTGTTTGGATTTGGAAAGGACCTTCAGGATCA
>CADDXX010001083.1:90114-116567 GCA_902810485.1 Alauda arvensis | reverse complement strand
GTGCTTGTATCTCACTTTTTAGGTGCTTTATTGAGTGTTTTTATCCAGGGGAAGGGTGCAGGTGAGCTGCAGCCCAAGGGGTGGAGGCTCTGCTGGGACCCCCAGCCTGAGCCCACCTCTGCCCCTGCATGCAGGGGGAGTTTCTCCTTCCCACCAAAAAAAAGCAGGCTCATTTCTCCCAGGAGAAGGCAAAGCCCTGTCCTGTCTGCAGAATTTGGGTTAGGGAAATATCTCTTCTGGAAAAAATGAGCAGACCCTGTTAATTGGCCTCTTTTCCCAGAGTGGCCACATTTTTTGGGGAGAGACGCTTTTATACCCACATATACACATCTCCTTGGCAGCTCTTGTAAATTCAGTTTTGAACTGCTTTTCTCCATCAGCATCCTGATCTCTGTGCAGGCTCTTCCCTTGCCTTGATGATTTTAGCTCATTGTTTGCAGAGGTTGCTCTACACACACCGTTTTTAATTGACTATCCAAATTAATTACTGTTGCTGACTGGGTCGCACTAAACCCCGTCCTGTTATCAAACAAATTTGCTGTCAGATGAAAGATCAGTGTTGTTATGCCATGTCCCACTTCATGGATTAAAAAGGGGGTGTTTATTCTAATTAAACTCTCCAGAAAAGCACACAGAATGTTCTAAAAATGGGCAGCACCTTCAGCCACAGCTGTTAACAAATGGGGGAACACCTGATTCCAGATTGAGAGACAAAGGAGGAGCAATTAGAACTCAATAAATTAAACAGGATCTTAGCACCGAGGTTACAGTAAAAGACAACAGCTTTATAAGAGAAGGTAATTTACTGTGTGTGGCTTAAAAGCACAAAACCTTTCACTGCTGCAGCTCTGGATCACCCACATCAAATGCTGGTGGTGATGATTGCTGTTATAAATGGCTCTGAGGATGGACATGGGTTATGTAGGGTTTTTTTTTTTTGTGAGTAAATGTGTAGGTAAGAAGCCTTCCCAGACTGGAATGCGTGGCTATCAATCATTTACACTGAGCACAGACAGCCCTGCTCACCTGGCATGGCAGAAAGTGCATTTATTCCTTCTCTGAGCAAGCTGCAATCAGATCTTTCCCTTCCCTCTGCAATGTGGGCTCACTGTGCCACTACTGAACTTTTCTTTTTTTTCCCCATTTAAATTGTAAAGAAACAGAAAATAACTTGGTTTAACTTGTTCTCACAGAGCTCCAGACAGGGCTGTACATTATCTTTAAGCTTTTTTAGCTCTGCACACAGCCAGATAAGTTTTGGCTCCTTCTGTCTGCTGCTGTTTCCTCTAATGGTTGGAGAAATGGAACATTACACTGCCCAACGTGTGGGGGTCACATTAATCACTGGAAATTCTTTTAATGTCTCAGAAGGAACTGTCAAACTGGACATACTGAATCTATTTAAACTAAAGCATGCCATTTTTTATCTGCAGTGATCTTTAATTCACATAAAAGGGTCAGGAAAATGTGATTAAGTGACAGTTTTAAAATGTACTATAATATTAAATAGCTTGATTAAGTGACAACTATAAAATGTAATACAATATTAAGTATCTGGCTGTGTCCCAAAAGAACTTTAAAGTATTCTGAATGGTTTGGGGAATTCTCTAGCCCACGGTGAGTTACAAAAGAGCGTTTTTATTAAACGCAAACAGGTGAGCTCAGGAGAAAACCCAACAGGCAATGTCATGGTGCAAATATTGTCAAATTAAAATGCCTGACTTTCCAAATAAAACCCAAACAAATGGGGCTCCTTCTAATGGTGCCACCCTCATGAGGACACAAAGAATTCCCTCACTAAGGATGAACACAGAATAGTCCAGTGGGTAAGTAAACTTCAAATAAAAATAAGTTCTTGTGTTGCTATCCTAGCTTTCTGAAATGCTGGTCACTCTGGGGAGTAAAACCCTCAGAGATCCCTGTTTGGCTGGTGAGCCCTGCACTTTTTTAGCAGTTTTGGGATGCAATTTCCAATTTTCCCATGCTGGGCAGTGCCTCGTTTCCTCAGGGGCTGTGTGGGGAATGGGTATTTTTTCCCTTTAAACGTTGGGAGCCACTCTGGAGCTGCAGCAGTGTCTGCCACAGATGAAAATACCATAGCTGTGTTCCTCTGTAATCCATTCAGTGGTTTATGGAGCCCCAGATCCTCAGGAGAGGGACACAAATCCACATAATGTCCTTTGCATGCACGGGGATCTCTGATGGAGCTGACAGATGTGCACAGTCCCATCCAGCCCAGATCCCTCCCTGCTGACTCCACAATCCTTGGGAGATGGAGAACACACATTATTCCAGTCCAAGCCTTGAATCCAGGCTCATTTCCTTCCCTCCTGCCCTGCTGGTTTCAGGTGCCACCCCCTGAATGAGGCTTCTTAAATGTTCTCCTTGGTGAGGCCAGGACAACACAGAGGCTTTGCTGCTTCCTAAATGGAATAATTAAATGGCTTGTTCACCTCAGCGAGTGATAAAGCATAAATGAGATTTATTCACCAAGCACTCTGCTGCAAAAACCCTTAAATCCAAAGTTTTTATGTCCCTGAGCTGAGAAGCAAAGGGGTTGTCACAGCAGGTGAGGTGTGAGATCCATCTGTGGCTTCTTCAGGGATGTCCAAAAGGATCCACAAAAGCATCTGGGAAGTTAAAACTTTTTGTCTCTGCCAGTCAGCACTGGGTTTTAGTTTTAAAATTTCACTGTTGTCCTTGCAAGAGGGAAGCCCCARGCTTTGCCCTGGAGTCTCAGAAGCAGCAGAGATGCATCTGGAATTTTTTCTTTTCATGGGGTTGTTAAGAATTCTGCTGTGTGGAAGCTGCAGATGCATTTTTTTTGTGAAGGACAAACTGCACCTCTACCTGTGGAGATCTGGTTCTGTGTCAATTGGTGCTTCTGTGATCTCTGATCTTCACTTTTAGGACAGAAAAGCTGAGCTGCCCCACCTCCCTGGGCTCACTGCCCACCCACCCACTCCTCCCTGGCAGTTTTTTCACTTGTCTTTGTGAGGCACAAAGCAAAGAGACAGATGCAGAGTTGGCCACCAGTTTCCTAATGGAGTGAGAGCATAATTAATCAGAAATAACACCTGAGAGTAACTGGTGCAGAAGGGTATTTCCCAAGGAGGCAGTGCAGGGTGTAAGTCAGCTCGTGTTAATCCCATCCTGAGATTGGTGGCACTTTGCAACCTTTTGGGTTTGTCAGCCAGCAGCTTTCTGGCTCATTATTCAGATCTGTGCAGGGTTTGGAGTTTTGGTGAGGGTGAGTGGGGTATGGAGACAGGGATCAGAAGTCACTGAGTCAAACAGAAAAGCTGGGGAAGAATCCTGGTGGTGATGAAAGGAGAATTATCGGAATGGAGAGAGGGACAGGGCATCAGCAGGGCAGCACTGTGTGCTGTGTGCCCCTGGCAGCTGTGACAGGATTATTGATGTGCTGCAGGCAGGATGAGGGCTGAGCAGGGCTGTGGAATCTGTGAAATCTGTGTCACGTTTGCTGCCAGGAGTGAGTGGCACCAAATGGGGTCACCACTTTCCCTTCAGCCTCCTGCAAAGGATCTCCTGTGCAAGGTGTGTGGCTGAGAATGGTCTCAAACCTGGAGCTGTTCTAATTACTTTTTTTTAACTGTGGTGATGCCATAAATAACCCCAAGAATATGCTAATTTGCTGATTAGGATGGTTTTTGTACCTTGGATATTGTGTGTAATGTCTGTGGCTGTCTCAGTCTTGTGTTACCCATTGTTTGTCCCACAGTATTCCTAGCAGGGAGATAAGAGATAAGGCAACACCATGGACAAGCACATCTTATCACATTTTGCTTTTTTTTTTTCCTTTTATAACACCTTTTTCTAAGATTTCAGTTCTGCTTTTCACTGTTATTCACAGTGTCAGCAAGCGCTTGCAGGTAAACACGTGTTTTGAGCTGTTTCCTGAAAAATAAAAAAAAATTAGAGAGCCTTGAGCACATGCTTGAGTGCTTTTGTGAAGCCAGGCCTTTGGGTTGATTGGAAAAAGCTGATGCTTTGCCCACAGACACAGCAGTGCTTTTGTTTGCTGCTGGCCATTTGGGCTCGGTTCACTGGGTGCTAATGACACACGACCCTGCAGGCTGTGCCCTCAGGGTTCCCAGTGTGGCTTTGCGATTTCCTCAGCGAATTTTGTGGTGGCTTTTGGAGTTGGTGATGAAACCTCGTTTCTGTCTGTACCTGTCTGAGTGTGAGAGGTTGGCACGTAGAGGTTGGCATTTTTTCATGCCTTTCCCATGGCAGGAAAAGGGATCATGGCTTTTTCTGCAGGATTCTGTGGGGTTACAAAGCACAGCTTGGACACAGGTGTGTTTCTGAACTCCTCTGACCTGCTCCTCCTCAGGAGAGAGAGCCTTCTCTTTTGCACTTTGCTTTCTGTTTCACTGAAGTGGTTTTTTTCCCCCCTGTTTACTCTGATCTTGCTGGTTCTCCAGGTGGTTGGGTGCTGGTGGGAGATCACTTGAGCCAGACCTCAATTCCTGCTCTAGAACCCAAATTGTCAGACCTTTTTAAAAACCCATAGGACGCCGAAGTTGCACAAATTCCATCTTTCTTTGGATAAATCTCTCTTCCCACCTTAAACAGGGAATGTGTCTGCTTTTTGAATTCCTGCTGGAACCACCAAAGAGAGTTTTGTGTTCCTTAGGCCAGGACTAATGAGAGCCATGAGCCTTGCTTGGGCTGCACTGATTTTCTGCAGTTGGAGGCTGGACAAACCCTCTGTCTGACTCTGAGGATCTCACAGCTTTCCTTCTTTGACTCAGACCACCTGAACAAACTCTGGCTCGTGTTCACCCTCTTCCCATCTCTCCTCTGCAGCTGGTGCTGGCTGGAAGGAGCAGCTGATGAGCAAGGAGGGTGCAGATGTTCTCCCAGCAGGCACTGATGGTTCTCCTCTCCACAACTCCACATCCTGCACCTTCCCTGCACTGGGGGTGACTGGTTTTATGTGGGAGAGCTCCAGAGGTTCCTGGCAGCTCCGTGGGCTTTTTCTCCTTTCTGCTCCACAGATTCCTCTCCCCACACAGAATTCCTGCAGGAGCATGGAGCATCCTGCAGAGCAGTGGGGAAATGGAAGAGTGGAGGCTTTGATTCAATTCTTTATTTGTGTATGAAAGCAGATGCCATCCACACACAGAAATATTCACCCTGTTAATACCCCTGCATTCATTTTCACAGCAAAACCTTCTCAGCTCCTCATACACAAAACCCCTAAGAACTAATTTTCTCCTTAGAATTATTTGACAAKCTCATCAGTTGTGCAATGATTTTCTTAAATGTGGTGTTGTTGTTGTTTTTTTTTTTTTTTTTTTATGTAATTTCTCTCTGGGTTTTTATGCCACAAGAGGTAGCCAAAGATCAGGTATTAATTTCCACCCAAGAATGTTTGTTTACATCTTCCAGATAAATTAAAATATGATTCAGTGCATCATCAGGCTGTAAATTACAATGCTAGGGAATGCTAATGGTTTTAGAGAAGCCAGGACCAAAATTTATATGGAGACTGCTGATCTGTTTGGGAGTGTTGTGTTGGGCTCATCAATTTTTCTTGGGCTGACCTAATAATTACCTTCATCAAGGCAAGGCTGCCTTAAATTCCTACTTGCTTTGTGAGTTTAGACTCCAACCTGGTTCTGCCAGCACTTCAAATACAGCTGTGTTTGGGAGGGGGGAGTGAAAATGGGGGAGTTTTGCTTTTTAGGTGAAACTTTTGAGGCTTTTTTTGGTGGAGGGTACATGTGGAGGAATCCTAAAAAACACCCTCATAGGAGGAATTTAATTTTAATGCTGTGACAACAGGACAGAGCAGTTGTGTCCTGAGCTGTGTTTAATTTAGCTGGGGTGTTCAAGCACTGGAGATGTGGAAGCCCAAACTTCTGGATGTGCCTTGGGCTCCAGGTGCCTCTGAATTTCAGTGCACTCATTTCTGTGCCCTGACCTTCCTGTGTGTGAACCTCCAATGTCCTGCTCTGGGGGAACCAGGGTCACCCCTGTGGGGGTCCCTGGAGGCTCAGGACTCCGGGGGTCTTGGGACAGAGCCAGAAGAGCCAAAAATCCCAATTTCTTTGATTGAACTCCCTGGAAAACACTGCCATGTCTAAAAGAGGAGATGCAGCCCACGTGGGTTTGGTTGGTGTGGTTTTTGTCAGCTCACAGGGTGAAAAAATAGGATTTTTAGATTTTTCTATGTAGGTAGAATGGGGTAACGATGGAGGAATCAGGGTGTGTTTTTTGTCCTTTTCCTGCTTCTTCTTCCCCTCCATCTCTGCAGTGCTGGTGGCCTTTCCTTGATTGGGTTCTGGTGAGATTTCAGTGTCTGGTGAGATTTCAATAACTGGGTCAGTTATTGGTACTTAAAGGAAAATATTGTTAATGTGGTTTAGATTATAAAAATCCAGGTGCCATTGTAGGAGGGGCAGATTCTGCTTTCCTGGGAACATCACCCTGGGCTGAGAGAACTTTCAGAGATCAGAAAATAATGCACAACTCCTCAAAGCAGCTGCCTGGCCCCAGCTCTCTGTCCAACTCCATCACCAACTCTCAGGGTGCAAAAATACCCAAAAAACCTGGGAGTGCTCCCTTTGCCTTGCTTTGTTCTGGAGTCAGAGCTCCCACTTTTCCTTTGGAAGGAGACTTTTGTTTGGTCTCAGGGAAGGCACTGATGGCAAGGGGAGCTGAGGCACTTCATCATCCCCAGTGGCTGATGAGGGGAAAATCTTCCTAGGACAGCTGAGAGTTTTCATCCAGGTGGCTGGAAAAGGTTTCTCACTCTAAATAAGCAATTTTTTTTGGACTTTGTGGATGCCTGAGCACCCACATTTCCAGAAGGGAGGTGTGTTTATATATATATATATATATTTTTTTTTTTCACTCATTTATTGATAGAAGCTCCTACAAGCTAAATCAGTTTGGGTGTCTCCCCATTTTCTCAGAGAATTGGTGGTCTCTGTGTCAGCTGCTGAGGACAGGACTTCAAAGGGAAAAAAATAACATTTTTTCATTGGGGAAATTTTCTTTAATTCCATTTCCCGTAAAGTGCAGTGGAAGGGGGGGAAGAGAGAGAGAGAGCCCAGAGCCTGCACTGTTGACTGGTTGGTGACCCCCAGCAATTTACATCAGCTATTTCCTCACCTATGGAATGAGGATAATGATACTCTAAAATCTACTTTAGAAAGAAAAAAAAATAAAAAATTGCATCAGGGCTGGATGTTGTTGAACTGCTTTAGTTCAAAGAGCAAATCCTCAGCGTGGCAGGGAAATTCCTGGGGACTCAGAAGTCGGTGGAGGAAAGTGAATCTTCAAAAAAAAAAAGTGTTATTTATAAAAATCTTTAAATTGAGACAACAGGGAAAAAATTAAAATGCTCTTAAGTTTTTTTTTTTTTCTTCCTCTTTTTTTCCCCCAAACCCCTGGTGTTCACTTTTCAACACAGTGTTGAAGTGGGTTTTGCTTTTGTCTGTAATCTGTTCAACCTCCAAGTTCTCAGCACTGCACAAGCCTCCATTTATTCTTTGCTCTGGAATTTTTTGGTTTTAGAGTCACAGGAATGTGACTTTAATGGCTCTTGCAGCATGCTGGGAAAGCTTATTTGGCAAAAAAAATCTGCGATTTCAGCCAAACTTGAGAAGGCAGCGGTGATGGTGAAGTTGTGGCAAAAAAAAAAACTGGGCAGAAACCAGGCAATTCAAACCTGAATATTCTCTTCTTATTCAGACTGGCACAAAGAGACTTCATAGCAAAGTAATGTTGCCCAAATTCCAACCTGAGGCATCTGCTCAGGTGGTGTTTGTACCAAATCTGAGAAGGGCCAACCATCATCAGCCTGGCAGGAGTTGTGTTCCCTTAAAATCCAGGCCTTGAAGTCAAGATGTGAAAATCTTATTTTTCATTAAAGGTCCCAGGGCTTTGGAGATGACCTGAAAACGTGAACCCCCCAAAGACTCGAAAACACCCACAAAAAAGCAGGAAAAAACATTGTTTTGGTTTTTTTTCCTCGTTTAAATGATGTGTTTAATAAGGTACTCTTTGAACTGTGGAGAAATCCAAAGGATTATTTTTAACACTCAGGGCAGTCTGTTTGGGAATCTCTGTGTGTCATTAAATCAGTTATTTACTCTCCTCCCCTCCTGATTCTGCTCCTGCCCTGCTCAGGCTGATGGGGCCGTGCTGTCTCACTGAGCTGTGGCAGCAATGATCCCTCCGTGCTCTCCATTCCCATCCAGCCTCATGGGGAGCTTCTGTTTTCCTCTGGACAAGCTGTAACTCATCCCTGGCAGTGCTGACTGGCTCTTGGCTTCCAGGGAGAGCTGCTCTGCTGCTGCTTCCCAACATCAAAGCAGCCCCTGGTGCAAGATGCCCATCGCTGCTGTGGGGACAGCAGCCCGCAGAGGCAACATCAGGTGCTGTGGGATGCCAAATAAAAACCCAATGAGCCGTTCTTTCAGGCATTTGGGTTTCTTTGAGCACGTCCAGGCTGCCAGCAGCAGATAGCCAGCTCCCCTGCAGGCAGCACTCTCACACAATGCTCCTGGCAGGAGCTGCAGGAGCAGCGTGTTTGGATGTTTGGGGGGATTCTCATTGTCCCAGGGAGATGATACGAGCTGCCCTGCCTGCAGATGTCGGGATAAAAATCCCACATTGCTGTCAGAACATCTCTGGGGGGCTCTCCCCCCTTTCTCCTGTGGCTGGTGGCATCCCTCCTTGCTGTGTCCAGTGCCTGCAGTGACATGAGAGGCCCTTAGAGCTGCTTTTCCAGAGCCAAAGCACGCCCAAGATCGCAGTGATAGCTGGGGATGCTTCATCAGCCTCCTGGAAGGGACTGGAGACGCTTCTTCAGTGTGTGGGGACATGAAAATGAGCATGGCTGAGAGATACAGCAAAAAATCACATCCTGAAACCCCTTGAGAGAGTTTGGGAAGCAGCTCTGCTGTTAGGATTGATCCACGGGATGGCTGCACTTCAGAAGCTGCTTCTGTAGGGTTTATTCACCAAGGAGCTTGTGATGACATGGCTGGTTTTGGTGGGGCTTGTCTCCATCCTCATCCCACCTCAATCTTGAAACCCCTCATTCCCAAATCTATTTTTCCTGCACCCCTTGAAATGCCTCTGGCTGTTCCATAGCCAGAAATTATCCTGGTGTTTTGGCAGCAGGATGTGCCCAAACTCTTCCTTATGCACACTATTCCTAAAGCTGATTTCACTTCCTTCCACACCTCGTGTGGGTGATAAGGTGTTTTTCATTGTGCAGGAGAATGGGAAACCCATCCAGGTGTTTTTCATTGTGCAGGAGAATGGGAAGCCCATCCAGGTGTTTTTGTTGAGCAGGAGAATGTAAAGCCCATCCAGGTGTTCACCTTGGCATTTCCTTTCTGCAGGCAGAGGTGCTGGTCACCCATCACAGAGCAGCTCAGAGAGGAGCTGGTCACTCTGGAAGTGACTGAGTGGCAGAGTTTTGTGCTCCCCACTCAGAGTTCACCCCCAGATCTCTGTGTCTGACTGAGCTGCAGGTGTTTGTTGTCAGAAGAACCCATTTTCAGCTGTAAATTCAGAGCCAATGGGGCTTTTCAGCAGCAGAGTTGTGCCTGTGGCAGGGGTGGACGAGTCTGGAGTGGGTGCTCAGACTCCCAGACAGCTCTGAAGGTGTTGGGTAATACCAGAGGATGCTGTCCCTGAAGAAAGGAAAAATTTAGGGGTAGGCATGTTCATTCATTTCTGGGTTTTTTGTTTTGGTGGGGTTGTTTTGCTTTTTTTTGGGTTTTTTTGGTTGGTTTTTTTTTGTTGTTGTTGTTTTGGTTGTTTTGTTTTGTTTTAGTTTAGGTTGAGTTTGTATTCAAACCAAGCGTTTCATTCCCTTGCCTGGACTTGTAAAGTGACATTTAGGTGGTTTTTAAACCTAAAGAAGCTGCACAGCTCCCTTTCAGGATAGGTTTTCTGCAGGCTTCACAAGATTTCCAAAGCACTGCTGGGTGGGTTCCCAACAGGACTCAGACAGCCAGGGATGCTCAGCTTGGTGACTCTCTGGGTGCTGATTTGCCTCCAAAAAGGGTGTCCAGATATTGGTAACACCCTCAGAACAGCCTGGAAATGAGTTGATGGGTTCAATTCTACTGCAGGTAGAGCACATCTGCAGGTTGCAAAGCACCATCTGTGAGCCAGGGATTACAGAATTTACAGGTAGAGCTCTTCATCCTTCATGGTTTTGAGTGAGGCCGCGTTTGACATGCTGGAGAATTTCCTTTTTGGTGTTTCCAGCTCTCCAGAATACAGGAGGTTACTCCTTTCTGCACGATTTGCTGGTGGGTGCCAGGCAGGGACGTGTCACTCCTCCATAAATGAGTGTGGATTACATTTGTGTGAACAAGAGCCACCAAAATTGCATCACTGGGCAGGGAGGGATGAGAGGACATTGCAGCCTGTCAGGATTCCTGCTTTTGGAGATTTGCTGGGGTGTTTCCCTGTGTTCAGCAGAGGCCAAGCTTTCTCTCCTGGAAAACAAAACTGCTGGAAACCACCTCTGGTGCACTGAGAAAGGTCCCCTCCAAGCTGGAATTCTGACTGCAGCACATCCCTGGGTTCATGGCCAACCAAAGGCACAGAATTGTCCTTTTTTCCATCCTTTTTGGGGGTGAGAGGGGCAGGCACTGAACCCTCCCCCTGCCTTTTGGAGGTGCTGGCTGGGTGAGTTGCTGGAGATGGGGTGAATCACAGGGAGTGGCTGCAGCCAGTCAGCACTGCATGGCCTCCTGCATGGGGTTTTTTATTTGGGCAGAATAAAAAATAAAAAAAAATATTTTATTTGCTGATCACTGGGCAGAATAAAAATAAAAAAATTTATTTTATTTGCTGAGGCCTTTTGCCTCTCTAAGAAAGCTGGGCAGTGCCATCTCATCTCAGAAAGCTGGGCAGTGCCATCTCACTTTATTGTGTGTTTTGGTTTATGGAGCACCCCTCACTCCTCATTCAGCTTTCCCAGCAGAGTGTGAGCTGCAGCACAACCTGTGAAATGCTGTGCTTTTAGCAAAGGGTGTCACGTTTGTCCATGTGGTCTGGRCTCGTTTTGTAACACACTGAGCCTTAAACTCAGCCTTTGAAGTCCCTTGCATTTTCACAGCCTGCGAGGATTTAAAAAAAAAACTGAAGCCCTATGATGTAAGGAAATAACTTGTGGTTTCTTTACAAATTAATAAGGCCTAGGAAACATTGTATACTTCTTTTTAAAAGCGTGTCATAAAACCCAGAGGAATGTGCTGCTGCACTGATGGCCACAGTGGGAGAAAGATTCTTTTTCTCTCCCTGTTTTGCTGTGCTGAAACTCTCGGGGCTGATAGAGCAGCGTTGTTTTGGGTTCCCACTCCCAGCCCAGAGCAGTCCCACATGGCTGGGTACAGAGTGAGCACAGCCTGTGGAGCTGCAACATGAATTTAAAGCATGCTGATGCCAGGATCCWTTAGACACTGACCCAGAAATTCTTGGAAGAATGATTTTTTTATTTTTTTTTTCAGCTGCATCCTGTCCCCAGGGCTGGCAGCTCCTCACTGGCTGCTGTGTGGGGAGCTGGGACAGCTGGGGACACAGCCAGGGGAGGATGAGGAGGGCACAGAGCTGAGATTGCTTCTCCTGAGAGCAACAAATCAGAATCCAAGCTCTTGGACAAATCAGGAAACAGCCATCTCACTTGTATGTGCCTAGGGTTGTGTGGAGCCCAAGTGTCCTCCAGACAGATGCACTCCCAGTTTGCCTTCCATCATAAGTGCTGGATTTTTTGAGAGTATTTTAATGACATCTGGGCCTCAAATTCCTCATAACTTTCCACCTTTTGCACTATCTGCCCTCCCAACCTCTCCCATTCTTTCGGAGCCTCACGAAGAGCATTAAACTTGCAGATGCAATTATTGTAGAATAAAGCATTGATTTCCTAAGGAACCCTTTAACATCTGCTTTCACAATTAGCATTTGCAAGGCACCAGAAATTAACCATGTACAGCCTTACCAATTAATTGCAGAGCCCTTTTATTTCTGAAATAAATATCAGTGCTGAGAAGAGCTGGGGATCTTGTCTAACTTTGAGTGCCAGCATTTGTTGTGTCCAGATAAGACTAGTGTAAAAGCAGAGTGTTAAAAGGAAATATTTATCTTTTCATATGTCATTTGATAATTTATCTTTATTTATTTATTTATCCATCCCTTTCAGCTACTTGGCATTGTCTCTGTGTGTAGAAATTTTTTTTTTCCCTATTAATTTCTATTTTCTCTTCTCGAGAGCAGCTCTGGTCAGCCCTGGGGTGTGCTGTGAACCACCCCACATTCTCATTTGCCTGCAGCACAGATTTCTGCCTGCGTGGCTGTCAGGATCAGAAAATTCCTGTGGGTAAATCCCTTGGGCAGTGGCTGTGGGCAGCAGGGTGCTCCTCCCTTGGGGTGCAGGTGGAGCTCAGGGTGCTACAGTCAAATTCGGCTGCATTAGGAACTGACTCCAGGATGGACACATGGATTTATTTTATTTGGGGCGTGGAAGGAGGGGGATTATTCAGATTATCTGCTCAGGATTTTTATGTTTTTTTTCCTCTTTTGAAAGGCCCTTTGTCTGCCAGGACCAGGCAGGATGACACAAACTGGTTTCCTTCACGGCCCGGCGAGCAAAGAGAAAGCAGCGCTGCTGTTACCTGGAGACATCCGAGGAGGCAAGTGCAATTAGTCAGGAGATAATTAAGCTGTACATAATTGGAGTAGTGGAGACAAGCCACCTTCTTCCATGTAGCAGGGCAGGAACCCTTTTTTTTAGAGACTGCATGCCAGGGAAGGGAGGGAAGGCAGAAACTGCTGGATCAACAGTGATTTGTGCTTTGTCCTCAGCAAACAGAAGTTTTCTTGCAGCCTTCCCCCTGGGAATGCTGTCCAGGGAGGGGAATGTTTGAACAGAGCTGGTTCTCTTCACTTTGGCCTTGCTGAGGCAGGAGTTTCACTGATGGAAGCGTCCTGGGAGGGGTTTGATGTTTTCAGAGAGACCAGGAGTGAGGGTGTTTGGAAAACCAAGCGATGCCCAGGAGGGTTTGGGGTTGTTCTTGTTCTTCCCCTCTGTCCCATGGCAAATCCCAGCATTTCCCTCAGCCCAAGGAAAAACCCTTTTTTTGTGTGTGTCAGGAGTGGGTCCATCAGCCTGCTGGCTCCGTAGCAAGGCACACTTCACTTAACCTCCAGGAGCATTTATAATTAATGCTTAATTGATTTCCATAATGCAAGATCAACACATTGGGCCTCTTCCTGTACATCTCTTCTCACATGAACAGTCCTCACTAACCTTATTTTTTGTCTTTTCTGYGGGGTTTAACCTCAGGCAAGGTTCCTGATGAACTTGCTGCTCATAAAAATACCCAAATGTTCCTAGCAGAGATCAAATGCTGGCCTCGGGCCCCTTGGTGTTTCTTTTCCAGGAAGGGTGGCTTCTTTTTTTTCATGCTGTTAGGAGTCTGTGTCTTTTCCAAGACTCAATTTTCTTCCTTGTGTCTTCCCCTCTGGGGAAAGGTCATACTCACTTCTGTCTGGCTGCCAAATTCTGAAAACTCAGCCTGAGGAAAGTGATCCTGTGTGGGATCACCTCTGACATTCTGCTCATATCGGCTTTGAGGGGTTTTTTTCTTCTCTTCTGTAGAACTTCAGGAGATTCACCTGCTCTGGAGCTGGGATTGGGTAATGAGCAATGAGCAGAACCTGTGCTGGATCACTTCCAGCAAGCACAGCCCAAACCAAGCTCTACAAGATTCATTTCCTTGTTGAGCCCAGCTAGAGATTTCCCCAAAAGCAGATGCTCAATGAGCCCAGTGGATGCAGTGTCAGCACCCTCCTTGACCCTGTTGGAATTTCTGCAGTTGTGCCTAAACAACTTTAATTTCCATGCACCTCTGGCAGTTCAGCACCAGTTCTGTGCTGTCTGTGCCTGATTTCTTAAACTTCTGAGGTGAAGGAGTTGGTAAAAGGGGCAGTTTAGGCTGAGCATGGTTTTTTTTACATTTTACAAAAGTGAGTTGCACTTTTGTCTTTCTCTTTTTACAAACTACAGTCAGGTGATATCCTGACCTTCTACCTGACCTCCTGCCTTTGCAGATTTTGGTTGTCCAAGGAGAGAGCTGCTCTTTACAAACCAGGGACAGGAGAGGAATCTCCCACACAAAAACCCCTCCAGCTTCCAGAGCAGGTGAAGGGAGAGAACCTTCAAACACAGATGTGAGCTGGAGAGAGGAGAAAYCAAACCCCTGCAAAGCTCAGCAGGGGCTTTGCTCTCAGGAGAGGAGATGTTTTCCAAGTCAGAGTGACAGTTCTTTACTCTCTGCTTTTATTCTTTACTATTTGCTGCCAGCAAACACTTGGATACAATGACAAGTGATGGTGGGTGCTGCTTCCTTGAGGTGGATTGTCCTGTTTTGGCCATTCCAAGCATCAGTTCAATCTTAGTTTCAGTAGAGGRGTGCAATTCACTGAAGTCACTGACTCTTTTCTTTATACCAAGTGTAATTTGATAACTAAAAAGAACAATTTTCCTACTGGTGCTTAAAGAGAGCCACAAATTCTGCCCCAAAAGCTCTTTCATTCTGTTTGTGTGAGCTTGCAGGAGCACATGGGAGCCTCCAGCAGGCACCAGGAGCACATCCTGTGAGGTGCTGAGGTACAGAAAGCAAAAATAAAACCTTTCCCCAAAAGAAGCCCGTGGTTCAAATACATCAATTCTGAAAACTGGCACGTGCATAAAGAAATCCCAAATAAATCTACGGATAAAAAAGGGGGCTACTGCAGACAATTAGCTGCAGGAGCTGTGTGATAAATCTTTTATCTGAAATTAGCAACGTGTGTATTGAGTGGATCAAGATGAGCACGCCACCCTCCCAGAGAACCCGYACATGCAGGGCCTGTCATCTCTCATTAAAAGACAAACGACATTTCTGAGGCATCCCATGAATAATGGAATCCCGTGGGCCACCTGATCCTGGTTATTTCCCAGGGAAGGGTGAGACATTTCAGACGTCCCTTCCTCCTGAGCTGCAGTGCTGTGATTCTGCTGGAGCTGTCAGCACGGAGCTGGATGGCTCTGGAGGCTGGGGATGAATTCCTGCTCCTGGATGGCTCTGGAAGCTGGGGATGAATTCCTGCTCTGTTTGAAGGCACTGGGATTGGGGTGTGAGTGTGCTTGGCTTCATTCTTTCCAACTTCAGCCTGGGAAGGGGGAGCCTGTGGGTCCTATTTGCTAAAGGAGATGTGCAGTCACTGTCTGGGGGAGAGAAACTGCAGCTCTGCTTTCACCCATCCATCAGGAAATCCTGCTAAAACGAACAAACACACAGAGAAAAAAAACAATTTAACCTGATGTTCTCAGCCGGGGTGAGCTGCCCAAGCTGGCCTGGGCCTTTAGGAGGGGATGCTTTGTGCCAGGAGTGGCAAAACATAAAGTGAATTAAGGAACACAGCACGTGGTAAAAGTCAGGTGGGATTTTTGGAGATTTTTGGAGGTTGGCCTTACTACTCCAAAATACAACAGGACATTTTTTTGTCCACAAACTGCACACAAAAAAAGTTGCTTTTTTTTCCCTTAAGAGGGTGAACTTCAGCTTAATAAGRAMCCTTCCCAAATGCCACTTCTTGCCTGTCAGTTGAACCTCAACATGTACCTACACACAATGCTCTACCATTAGAGAATTGTCCTTTCTACCCACCTGTCTGTGAAACGTGGCTATGACACAAAATATTTTTTCCCTCATAGAAAAAAAGCCCCTAAAGATCTTCCACGTACTCAGCACAACCAGCAGCTTAAAAATAATTATTTTTATAGCAAAACTGTGGAATTAAAAGCTGGGTTTTCTCCTCATCCAGCTGTGCTGCACCTCTGGCTGCTGTGGGGTGTGTGGGGTCCCYCCCTGGAGCTCTGGACACACAAAACCAGCAGGGCAGGGGAATCCCAGAGCAGCTTCTGCAGAAGCTGAGCCTGCTCTTCTGCTCATTCAGACATTTCTCATCAAGCCAGCTCCTTTTCATGGAATTTTGCAGGTACTTCCTGATCCCTGAGGTTTGTAGCCCTGTGGGTGAAGCTGGACAACAGATTTRGAAGGTGTTGGTGTGGGTTAGGCAGACAGCAGGAAGGCATCAGCCCCAGCTCGGAATTGAGGGGATGACAAACTAGAAAAGGCCCAAATTATTTCCTTTCCCTTTATTAAAAGCAGTATTTGGGGCAGAATTGCAAAATCAGCACGTAGGGTGTACTGACAGGGATCCAAGGACCAGCTGTGCCCATCTACACGGGATAAATCCAGCTGAGTAAGGATGRTGAGGGGAAGCCTGGTGGCAAAATCTGGGGCAGGAAATCTGCAGCCACTCGTTTTGATGGATGGTTTTAAGCTGTCCCTCTGAAAAGGGCTTGGAGAGTCTGGATAAAGGGAGTCTAGAACACCACGACAACCTTCAACAACAACACAGCAGGGATCTGAGAGGGGAAAGGAAGAAATGSTGTGAAACATTTCAGAGCAGGGTTCAAACCAAAGCCATCCCTGCTGCCTTTGGGTCCCTCACGTTGTTTTTCTCCAGCTCACAGGTATCCCACTGGATTTATTTCATCCCCAAACTTGCAGGCTCCTGCAGTGAAGCTTCCTGTGCCAAGGGCAGATCAATTCTCGTGTTCTCCATTCACTGCACAAGCATTGGAAAGACCAAGGCATGTCAGGTTGATTTTTTTCCAAGCATTTTCTTTGGAATAATGAGTTTCTTCTGTGTTTGCATGCCCCTGTGTCTCTGTTTATGCATGCTTTCTAAACATAACACTATAAGCTTTTTTTTTTCCCTCTTCACAAATCAATGCTATTGATGGTTTCTCTTTTCATTGTTTTTTTTTTCCTCCTGTTTTAGAGAGCTGTCAGCTGGCCAAAAAAAAAGGGAAAAAAAGACTTTGTGCATGGCAGCAGGTTTCTTTCTTCATGTCTTGATATGTTTGCCATTATTCCACAGTAAAGAATTTATACCCACTGGCTTTATCTATTTATTAGTAATACTTCCTATGGGCTAATTATTTCCATGTTTAAAAAAACCARTGGTTCCTGATGATAAGTAAATCATTAGAGAAGGTATTTATGTATTTGCTGAGTTCTTAAAGAGGAATTTCTCTATTAGAAGAGGCAGATTAATTTCTTTTTTGCATGTTCTCAGAATTATTTATTGAGAGAACCTTCTGGGGTATGAGCAGGGGAGGAGTTGAGACCCTGTCTCTGAACCAAGCTCTTTGCAGTTTCTCCATCACTGGCCAGTTTGTTTCTCTTTTTTTGCTATGCTGGGGCTGCTTTCCAACATTTTCATCCCTAATTTAGCACCAAAAAGTGCACAGTGGAGCTGCCTTTCCCCAGGCTTTTGTGTGTGTGTGTGTGTGTGTGTGTTTTTGCCATGTTGGCATCGCTTTTCCTTCCTCCAGAAACAAACTCAGCCTGTCCAAAACACACGGGTGAGAACCAACCCCAAACACACACAYTCTGCTCTCATTCCCACRTGTTTTTGGCAGGGTTCAGAGCTCATTTGGCCTCCTTGTATATTTGAGCAAGGAGGGGAAAACTCTTATAATTTCTCCCTTCCATTCTGTGGTTTTTTATTTATCCATCACATTGTTCCTCCAGCCTGCACAAAGGAACCCCAAACCCTATCACAACTGGCAAAAAGATTAAAATCAGTGACCAAACATCCCTGCTGCAATCAACTCCACCAGCCTAGCATGGGACACAACTAAAACAAAGGGCCCTCTCATGTTTTGAGGAGCTGATATGGGAATTACAACGATTGTTCCACAGTTAATGGTGCAAGGACTCAGCAACACTCGAGGACCTCCCTCCTGGATTTTGGTTTGCAGCCAAGCTGGAGCTTTTCCATCAGACCAGTGTGGTTTGGGCTGTGCCCCAAGAAGAGCTGGGTAACATTTTCATGTCCAGCTTGGGCTTTTTCCCCCTCCCTTTTGAACTCAGCAGCCGAGCGAGAAGCACTCGGAGGGGTAAATCAGCACTTGAGCGGTGGTGAGATGACATGGTTGCATTAACTCTGTGTTCAGGAAAAATCTGTCTGTGCTCAGGTCTGTGCCTGGAGCCCTGGGCACACTGCTCTGGTCTTCCAGGGGAGCCAAATCAGCCGGTAATTGCAGCTCTCTGGAGGCTGGAGCAGATTCAAAACCTCGGATTTACCAACAGGAGGTGCTGGGGGCACAGGTGGAAATGGCCATGGACTTCTCCTCGGGACTGCCATCAGCTGAAAGGATGTTTTTCCTCCTACCTGGAATGTGTGAATGGATGATGTGAAAGCCCTGATTAAACCTTGGTCTGCTCTCAGCCTGGCTGGTGACCCAGCGCAGGATCTGATTTGGATGATGGGATGTTGATGTTCATGAACTCCACGTAATCCAGGCTGGTGAGTTTGGCTGCCTGCTCTGTTTGTTTATTTTTTAATGCCAAGCTTTCCCTACAACAGCAAAACCCAGGAAAAACGGTTCAAACTCTGGGACAGAAGTGTCACAACAGCCAGGTTTGTTGGCTGTCTCCACCAGGTGTGAGCTTGGGTGGGTGCTCAGTTCAGCAGAGAATACAAATCAAGGTTCTGCAGAGATTTGTTTTTATCAGCAGTTGAGCTGACAGTTACACTTGAATAAGAACCAAGGCTGGAGCTGGCACAATTTGGAGCTGATGCCAGCGAGATCCAGCCAAGTTCCCAGGCTGCTCAGGGCAGGATGTCCAGTGGCAGATGGAGATGGAGCACTGGGAACGCTGAAATAGCCAAAAAAAACCCCCATGGGGCAGTGGGAAAATAGGGAATGGTCTCCTTCTACCCTTTGGGGGCTGTGGGTTCACTCCCCCACAATAAAAAGCTGGARAGGAGCTTTTTTTATTATTTTTATCTCTCAAGGACAAGAGATTGACTTCAGATGAGACTTTTAAGATTTTCTTTTTTCTTTTCTTCCAGCCAGGACTCATAATCTCATAATTTGGTTCAGAGAAAGGTTCCCTGGGAGCAGCAAAAAGCCCCTTRGAATACTATATAAGGTGGGATTGTTGCTGCCACACTTCAGCATTTCATCCTGAGCTAACAAGCACATTTCAAATGAAGTAATTTTGTCAAAGTTTACAGCATTTGGCAATTACAATTCCTATCTSTTGTCAGCCAAACTTTATTTTTAGTGCTTAGCACTGTGTTAGTGAAGTTATAATTAGCATATGCACAGGAATAGCAAGCTAATTCTTATCCTGAAACATCACTTTTTATTTTTGCATCCCCAAACAGTCACTACTCCTTCATAAATTAAATTTCACACTGGAGATTTCATTTTGATTTACAGGTCAAAATCAGTGATGCTTTTTCAATATTATATTTTCTTTTTCCTCCCCCCTCCTTTATCATATCCCCAGGGGAAAAAAAAACCCAAATCTATCCCAAAAGCTCATGTGCAGCACGTATTTGTAACTTTTTCCAGATCCTGTTATGGAGTCACCACCCATGGATGTGCCATGGTCTGGTTGAGGTGTTAGAGCTTGGGTTGGACTCGATGGTCTTAAAAGTTTCTTCCAGCCCAGAAACTCTGTGATCCTGTGATCTTTGTTTGCACCAGGATGCTGTGTCCTGCCTTGCCACTCTGACAGGATGGGGACCTTCTGAAGTCTGAAATCAGGGATTTTTGTGGCTGTCACACAAACTCCTGGCACTCTGAAATCAGGGATTTTTAGGGTTATCAGACCAACTCCTGGAATTCTGAAACAATGGATTTTTATGGCTATGAGACCAACTCCTGGCACTGAAATCAGGGATTTTTGTGGCTATCAGACAAACTCCTGGCACTCTGAAATCATGGATATTGATGCCTATCAGACAAACTCCTGGCACTGAAATCATGGATTTTTGTGGTTATCAGGCAAACTCCTGGCACTCTGAAATCAGGGATTTTTATGGTTATCAGACCAACTCCTGGCACAGAAATCAGGGATTTTTATGCGTATCACACAAACTCCTGGCACTGAAATCATGGATTCTTTTATGGCTATCACACAAACTCCTGGCACTCTGAAATCAGGGATTTTTGTGGCTATCACACCAACTCCTGGCACTCTGAAATAATGGATTTTTTAATGGTTATCAGACCAACTCCTGGCACTCTGGAATCAGCAGTTTCACCTGAGAGATTGTGATGTCAACAGGACCACCTGAGCCAGGGGCAGAGCACAGCAAGGTGGGTTTTGTTTGCTCATTTCTGCTCAGCCTTCCTTGTCCAAGCACCACAAATGCACATCTGCAGGATCTTTGCAATAAAACAAACACAGGGCAGTGTCCTGCAGTCCAGCTGGGAAGCAGATCTGGTTCAGTTTGTTGTTAGACATTGTCTCCTCCTTGAGCACTCTGCAGCCAAAGCTCCTGAACTGGCTGAATCACTGAAATCTTTCCTTTTCCCACTCCTAATCTCTGCCATAAATGAAGCAGGACTTTCCTCCTGCTCTGACAGATGCTGCCTCATCTGTCCCTTTGAGGCTTTGCAGGGGCTGCTGCTCCAGCTTTCATTCACTGCCTGCTCCCAAAATATTCTCTGGATCTGAGCCAGCTCTTTTCCAAGGTGATGATAGGGATGGGAGCTAGGACAGAGCTGGGAGCCTGGGATGTCTGTTTGGGTTGGCAGATTGCTGCCTTGGACCTGCCTGCTCCTCTGCTCCAGCCAAGAGTGCTGCTTGTCCAAAATGTGCTCATCCCAGCCAGCAGTGGGGCTGAGCTCCTGGGCACCCTCGTGGGGAGATGCTCAGTTTTATTCAGCCTGGCATGTTGGTGGCTCGAGTGTCCAACTGCTCCCAAATCACCGTGTTTTTTTTCCATAAATGTAAAAAAAAAAACTTGTGCTGAAATGAGACTTCGTGGTGAGATCACTGCATCGTGCCTTGCTTGAAAGAAGATTTTTTTTCTTTTCCCCTTGGTGTGTGTGTGCTGCAAGGAATTAGGAGGGAAAGTCCCAGAGAGAAGTAAAACTTCAGCAATAGAAGTTTTCCTTTCCTGGGTCTGATCCCCAGGGGTAAATCTGTCACAGCCTGCATCTGAAACCAGCAGTATTTGTACAGATCCATTTTCTTGTATCTGAAACAAAAATATTGCTGCAAATAGTCCCAGGGAAGGTTTTGCCCCACTCTTTTGGCCAAATACAAATTCCTTAGTGCTTCCCACCCTGCTGAGATTTGCTAAATCCTGTAMAGGAAGCAGGAGAAAGGATTGGCTTTTTAAAACCTCTTTGCTTCCCTCAAACCACCTGGGCTCGTGGACCTTCAGCAGGTGGAGAATTCGCTTTCTACAACCCAGTTCCTTTCCCAGGTGGGCTGTAACAAACTCCTTCAGCTCCAGAGCCCAGCCCCACAGCTGAATTTAAATCCAGCTCCACGTTTTTCCCCAGTTTATGCCCAAAATAAAGACCAGCCACGTGCCCTCAGCATCTCCTGGAGGGTGTTGAGCACTTCCAAATTTGAGTGGCAGCCCCTGGGCAATGAAAATCCACGGTGGGAGCAAGGGCTCTGCTGTGCAAACTGTTATTAGAGAAAACACTGCTCGTTCTTAGACCTTAACCTGATGATGTGGGGTTTCAGATTTGCAGCAACAATCGCTTTGTGGTGTTCCCCCATCAGGAGGCAAAGGGGCTGCTGKCAGCTCCACTGGAATCCACCCAGCTTTCATCAGCAGAAGGGTTCTGGGATGAGGAGAGATGCATTTTTATCCCAGTGCTTCTACAGTTAAAAGTAAAAACCAGGGCAGTTTGGGAGAGCTCCAGGGTTTGGGTTTTTTTGGGGTTTTTTTGGGGTTTTTTTTGGGGTTTTTTTTGGGATTTTTTGGGGGTTTTTTTGGTTTTTTTGTTTGGTNTTGTTAAAATTGTTGATGCTGTGCTCAGTTGTTGAGCCCTTGCACACTTTTTTGAGGCCTGAGTTGTCTGATCTCCCTCATCCAAAAAAAAAACCCAAAGCAAACCTTTAATTTCATTTTAACAGCGCACAGGTAGATCTGTGAGCATATTCACAGCAGGCTTATCTGGAGGAAATTTGGAATGAGTGCCCAGAAAATCTGCCTGAGCTGGGGGGGTTTTCTGCAGAGTTAGAAGTCCATCAAAATGGAAAAAAAAATTGGCCAACAGGGAAAGGGATGGGCAGAAGAGGCTTGATACAGGCAATCCTTCCCCAATGCTATAAATTCCTGCTTCACATGGTTGTGAGAACCTCTCCATTAAAAGCTTATTGCTTTTTTTTTTTTTTCCTACAGACAAGTTGTTTTTTTCCCCCCTCACTTCATTCTGGGAGATGGCTGAACTGTTTGAACTGAAACCTTCCCAAATAACTCAGCCCAAGGCAGGAAAATATTGGCCAGGAAAAAAATATAATACCAAGCACAGAGAGTTTGGCAATGCCTTCAGTAAATGAAAGCTGAGTTTCTTAATGGAAAGTGTCAGGCACCCTTCACCATAAGTGGTGGCAGTAAAACGCAGCCTGTAATTATGCAAATGAAGAGGGGGGCATCTTTGCCAACTGGAATAATTTCCCAAACATTGCATCCACTTGTAAGGATCTGGAGTGGCTTCATGATCCATGGCAAGGTGGTGGTAAAGTGACATTTTGAGTGTGACACTTACAGCAGTGAATGRAGTCTTTGTTGGAGAGCAGCAGGTCAAACTCTGCTGCAGCAACTCCTGCAGATCTGGGGCTGTGCAGGGCTTCAGAAGGTTTGGCAAGCAATTTTCCCTGCTGGTAGCAGAAACCAGAATGATCTTCTGTCATAGTTTTAGCAAGCAAGGTAGGAGTCACAGCTGCTGTGTTGTGAAAGGCAAGTTTGATGGATGGAGATTAAAGGGGATGGGGATTTTGCACTGTGTGCAATGAGCAGACCAGGAAACACTTTTCCTTGTCTCTCCTATAAATATAATTTGATCTCTGGGTTGGGGGGGAATTTCCTTCTCTTCTAAAGGAGTAGAGATTTGCCAGGGGTGGAAGCAAGTTCTAATGCAGACAGAGAGCTGAGGATGCTCGTTCTCACTTAYAGACTCAAAATCAAGGAGCTCAGAAATGTGTCCTCACATTCTCCACACCTGGCTGTGCAATGGGGACTGCCAAGATCCACTGTGACATTTTCTCCCAGCCATGTTTTGGTGATTCCCTTCTTCTCCCTTCCCTTGGCACACTGGGGTGCAGGAGATGAGTGGAAAAACTCAGCCTTATTTAGGTTTGGGATCCTCTTGCAGAGGGTTTTGCTCAGAATAGATGCTCTGTGTCACATGGCACCGTGACAAGGATGGCTCCTGCCAGCCCTCCTCATCCTCCAGGAGGAAGATGCCAGCATGAGCTAATCCCCAAAGCTCCCTCTCGCTGGGCACMCACCCAGCTGGAGTGATCTAAACCTCCACGGTGTCTTTAAGCACTCCTTGTTGATGTTGTTGCCTTGGTGCTCCATTTCCTCCCCAGCTTTTATGGCAGCCAGGGTGTTCAGCAGAGATGGCAGTGGCAGTTTTATGTCTGCAGCAGTTTTTTGGGTTCTTTTTTTTTGCTCTGGGAAACAAGCTGCCTCTGGTGGAAGGGCTTCTCTCAGATCTGGTTGTGGTTTTTTTTAGGATGCAATGAAACAAAGAGTGTCTCTCTCAGTCATTTTTAATATGGATATGTGTATTTTTTCAGTGTGGGTAAAGCCAGGATGTGGCTTTGTGGCTTCTCTCTGGAAGGAAAGCCAGCCCCAAATCCTTTGGGAATAAGTGGGGGAGGATCCCTGGACACCAGGAATTAGCACCAGGAGCACCCAGAGCACTGAGAACCACTTGCATTTCTAGAGGGGCAACAGAGAAATTACTGAGCAATTACCAGAGGTGGCAGATGACAAATAGAAAYGCCTTTCTGCTGATTTTTTCCAGCAGATGATCTCATTTCACACCAGCTCCTCAGCTGCTGGGGGATCAGGCTGCTCCCTGGAAGGCTSTGCTGATCTGCACCTGCTGCAGAGCTGGCAGTGACCACGCTTGATTTTTAGAAAGAAAATCATTGTGGTTGTAGTGTAAAATCAGCTTCGTTTTGGATTAGAGGAGCTTTCAGCCTTTCAGCCACTCTGGAGGCTGCAGGCACCACATGTTTGTGGAGCTCACCCAGCTCCTCTCCTGCCTTTCAGGTGAATCTGTGCACTCATCTGCTCCMGGGGCTGCGTTGGGAAACCCTCAGACTTCTCCCTGAGTGTTTGTCTGCATTATTTATTTTGAAAGCAAGGGGTTTTGAAAAGGGTTCTTAGCAGATCCATTTGGCTCCATACCCTGTCCTCGAGCTCGAGTCATTCCAGGCTGATTCTGTGGTAGCAGGCAGGGATATGAATATTGTGAGATGTTGTCCAATTAAGTTTAAAATCTGCCAAAATACAGAATTTTTTTCCCAGATTAGCCCCTCAAAAGTTGCTTCATTATCTGCTGCAGGGAATATAACATGGGCCCCTGTATTCTGTGATCTCAAGGCAAGGTTCTGTCTTCTCTCTGCTCTCTCTTTGCCTSTTAAAAACTTTTTTTATTTTATTTTTTTTAAGGAGGCCAAAACAATGCAGTGCATATTTCCATGGAATCCCCTTCAGGACATCTGTCATGCTTGGAGATTAAACTGCAAGTCTCTGCCCAGTTTAATGCTGTGCCTTCAGGGCAGTTCTGAACCCAACAGATTCAGTTACCCTGCTCCACATCCTGCATTGCTGGCACAGGCAGCTTTTATCCTCACCCTTCTTTTCCAGAACATTTCCTTGTAAAATTCTGCTTTTCTGTGGGTTTTCTAGGCCACTTCCACTCACGTTTTGGAGGCTGGCCCTGTGCTGGATTTGTGGTTAGTGTGTTTTTTACATTAATTTCCAGCAGCCGTGCTTTCCTTGCTCCCATCTCCATGTGGTGCATCAGGCAAGTTATTTCCTGATTTCCCTCCCTTCAGTGTGACACAAACATCACAGGAGCTGTGTTCCCATCCATCCATCCATCCATCCATCCATCCATCCATCCATCCATCCATCCATCCATCCATCCATCCATCCCCTTTTAACCAGAAGTTTGCATTGCTTTTATGACTTGATTCCAGCTACCACCAAAAAAAACCACTCAAAAAACTCCTCCAAAAAACCAAACCCTACCCAAGAAAAAACAAACAAAAAAAATCAAACTAAAAAACCCCCAAACCACTGCCCAAAGAGCAGAGGAAAGCAATTATTTGAATGTTTTATCTTGACTTCTAAAACTAAGTTTGCTTTCCCTCGTTCACTCTTGCTGCCCTGCTGTCCCTGTTGCTCTCTGCAGCAGAGATCCATTTTGCTCAGCCTCCTTGCTTTTTCCTCACTGTGTGGCCTGGATGTGGGAATTATATAATATAATATTTTATATATATATATATATATATTTATTTATAATTATAATTATATAATATCTATGGCTGGCAGGAGCCATATATATAAATATTCCTGGATGCTKGGCCACAGCATCTGAAAGCACAGGTGAATCTGTGCCAGAAGAGKGGATTCCTTTGGAGGAGGGAGCTGCAGAGGCTTCCCCAGCAGAGGCATCACCTGGCCAGGTGAGCTTTACAGCCACAGGTGTGTCTGCACTCACAGAATTGCAGGAAAACAAACAGCAGACATTCAGGGCACCTTCTGCAGGAGGAAATCTCCATTCCCCAGTTTTCACTGGTTACAAACAAGCCAGGCTTGAACAGGAACTCTGTCACCAATGTCAAAATTTCCCCCCCTCTAGAAGGAGAGGGTTTCCATCAGCAGCCYCTGGGCAGGTGCTGCACAGAGAGCAAAGGGTTCTCTCCTTCAAGTGACCATTTCTTTACTCACTGGATGTAAAGCTCAGCATTCTGCCAGCAGCTTCCACATTTGTGAGCTGAATGTCCCATCTGGTGGCAACTGCTGCGTTCTACAGTGCTCACCCTGCCCGTGCATCCCTGAGGCCATCCCAAAAAGTGAGGTGAGTGTGAACCCCCCCAATTCCTCTCACTGTTTATCCCTGATGCTTTTAAAATACTGCACATTTGCAAACCCCATGCASTGTTTTGCTGTTTATTGGATGAGACACAACAACCTCAGATCAGGTTGATCCAGTTAATTATTTCACTCCAGCCATTAACAATGAGAGGATGAACATTCCTCTCTCCCAAGATGCTTCCARATGAGCAGCCCCTGGTCAGTGTTCCAGCCCTGCCCCATTTGCTGTCATTCCTTCCCCTTTGCTGCCTGGTTAAACTGTGAAACTTGAACCTCGTCAGGATTTGCTGGGGGACCTTGAAACACCTCGTTAGCTCTACAAGGGCTTYCAGGGCTCTTAACAGATTTCTCCATTAAACTCATAAAATTTCTCCATAAATTCCTTTTTATATTTGAGTCCTAAGTCAGTGCCACCAGCTGTGGCATCATCAAGGAATTAAATT
>CADDXX010001083.1:65464-89739 GCA_902810485.1 Alauda arvensis | reverse complement strand
GGGATGAGGACACACAGTCCTGCAGGAAGGATGGACAGAATTACCCTGGGTCTGTGGGGTCCTTCCCTGTGTGTTGGATAGAAGGACAGACTCCACCTTTCACCTCTCAATCGTTTATAAATTGCACAGAAGCAAAGTTTGGTATGTTTAGCCAAGAAATGTGAGGATGATGAGAGTGATGTCCCCCTCACGGGTATCAGCCCACAGAGCTCGTGGGCTGCTCAGGGGGAAGAACAAGGATAAGATAAATCAGGACAGCTGCACTCAGCCCCCTCATCCTTTCCAGGCTGTTCCTTYCCTTCCACAGTGGCTTTTTAATGTTCAGACCCTCCTGTGGCAAGGCTTTCCCTGTCACAGCACTGCAGCTGCACCCTGACAGCTCTGCAGCACCTCTGGATTTTTGGGAGGGCTGTGCTTCCGTGGCACCTCCATTTCCCAGGGAAATGGTCCAAGGTACGAGGAGCCAGCACTGAGAAGAAAGGAAAAATCTCTGATTTGTGACTGGAAGATGCTCAGCTAAGGGTTTCTRGACTAAAAAGCTAAAAACAAGGAGTTTTGATATCTAAAGAGGGATAATTCAGTGGTCCTGAACTGAGAGCAGTGCAAACATGGKGCTACATTTAAATACATTTAAATTTGGGGCTGGCCCTCCCCAAATCTGCCTGTGTGAACTGTAGAATTTATCCTGTGTGACACAAAAGGACACAGGGCAGTAATTTAAGGAGGGAAAGAAAGAAAGATCTCAAGGGTTGGAGCCTGCAAGGAAGAGTTTACACAACCAAAGCTGTGACTGTGCCACCGAGGTGGCCCCTCATGAGTTCACCCAGTTCTGATTATAAATTCACATTATTGCACTCTGTGGAAATAGCAGACACAGAATTCCCAAGGGCAGCCCTGGAGTTTTCAGTCTTCACAGTTGGGTATTTCCTTGCTCTGGGATTCTGAAGAGAATGAGTCAGATAAACACAAAGGACCTGGCTCTGAATTCAACTCTGCAGCTCTCAAAGTTTCATTCCTCTCTTCCTTTCCAATCACTCCAAGACTTTTTTATTTTTTTCTTTGAGAAGGATTTTTAAACACACCAAAGAAGCAGCGTTTCCAAATTCCAGGAGGTGSTTTCAGAGCCTCATTAGCAGCAGCCAAGCTGTGGAGAGCACATGCTTGGTGTGAGGGCTCTGGATCCCTGCTCAGTGCGGATCTGCAGAGCTGCTGTGAGTTTGGGAGTGCAGAGCTGCCTCCCCTCCAGCACATCTGCTCACCCTGGCAGAGCATTGGAGCCCAGACTGTGAGCTGCTTCCTCACAGGGATGGGCAGCTCCTCCTGAGCACTTCAGTTTGATTTCTCTGGGTCTCTCAGGGGGGAAGAGTGCAGGGTTCACAGTGCAGCCCTTCATTTTTTTTATCCTCTAAAATATCTGCTGGGTGTGCTCGGTGCTTGGAGTGATCATTGCTGGGCAATGGGTGACCAGAGTGGGTGATGAGATCTGAGACCAAAGGAATCAATACCTGCTAACACCAAAAAAAGAGAGAAAAATTCCTTTTACCTCAGTTCCTTTTACCTCAATTCCTTTTACTTCAATTCCTTTTACCTCAATCCTTTTTACCTCCATTCAATTCCATTACCTCCCTCTAAAGGAGATGCTCCTTCATCCCCACAGCAGCAGGAGCAGATCCGTGGCTCTGTTTCACCAAGCCATCCAACATTCTAAAAGCCACTTCTATAAACATTTGAAGCTGGTGACATTTGATTCCAGGGCTGTGTGGGCAGCCTCATTCACAGCAGAGTTTCTCTGAACAGGCAATCCSCTTTTCCAGGTAATTAAAAAAATGTTTGCACAGGCTAGTGGATTTATCTTTTGGAAGCATTTCAGCACTAGTGCTCTCCAGAGTGGTATCAGTTGACACAGTGCATAATCTAGAGGAGACTAATTGCTGCATGACTCCTAATTTTTCTGCAGCCATGTAAATGAGCTGGAGCCTGCACAGGTGGAGCCTATTAGAGTGAATGATTTTGCCCTCATGTTGTTATCTCCATTTGCTGTTGTCTTATCAGCCCAGAGTGAGGGGATCTTGCTGCCATGAAAAGCAGGCTGGGGAACAATGTCTGACTGAAAAGTCTTGTTTCATTATTTTTTAATTCACACCGTGCTACCTTGCCTAATGCAGTTTTCTGATTACCACGAGAGGCAGCCAGTAATGCAGCTTTATTCAAATAAGGCAAGCAGGGCTTTAATTTAAGCTAAGAAATCATCCCCATTCCTTACCRGGCAACAAGGGTTGTGGTTCAATAATGGATGAATTTAATAATGCATAGTGGTAGGCTTTGCAGGTACTAAACAGCCAGATCAGGATGGATTAGTGTGCTGTGTTGTTCTACAGGAGCCCATCTCCTCTTCCTCTTCATCTTCCTCTTCATCTTCCTCTGCCCCTGCTTTGCTTTTCCTTCAGCTGTTTCCCTGAGAGATGGGATAAACAAATTGAGTTTTGGTTCCTCATCACAGATCTCCCAAAGCCCTTCCTGAAGCTGAGGAGATGCTCTGTGCAGCTGCCCCCGTGTCAGGCAGGAAGAAATTCCAGTTTTCCATGAGGGAAGTCCTCAGGAGACCTGAGCCCTGCTGTGGCTCCTCTCAGGTGATCATCCCAAGATAGAAATGCTCTTCCAGCCACAGGTTTGGTGCTTGTTCCTAAATAAACTCAGAGCTTTGTGCCTTTGTTRTCTGTTAATATGAGAATAACAACATTTCCTGGGGCTTCCAGCCCAGCAGGTTTCAGGCAGCAATCACACTGTGTGTGATAACCCCAGGTAGCTCCACTCCAGCTGATTTGGATTGATCTGCCTTGGGTATTAACCACACTTACATGCAGGTTTCATGAGCCTGTGAGAGTCCAGAGGTGATGGGGAGATGCAGGATGAGAGGAGAATCTGTGTTTGCATCTTCTRACTCAGTTAGAACTCCATTCTTTGGCACCAGGGCCAGCAGGCCAAGAAAAAGTTTCCTGAAAGAAAAAAGAAGCAAATGTGGAGGAAAGAGGAAACAGAAAATGGAACTGTGGTCTCCCTTCTGCTCTCATCAGGAGGGTATGTAGGTCTCAGCTAGTTCCCAYTCTGCAGCCCTCAAAAATGTGTCCTCAGTGCAATCCCATTGGTTTATTCCTGATTCACACTGTCCTCATGTGTTTGTAATAAAAATTCTTGCCAGTGCCACGAATACCCTGCAGATTATTCAGACTGAAGGAAGTTTTTCAGGACAAATTCAGCTTTCACCATTTATGCTTTTTGTACAGTTCCTTGTGTTTCTCTCATCACGAGCAATAAAAACTCAGTGATCAGTTTGCCTTTTATTTAATTAATTTTATTTAATTAATTCCCTGGCACGACGACATCCTGTTTGGGTTCATGACAYTGCAATTAATTGGTCTGAATTTTTCTTTCTAAAAGCAACCCACTTCTATGACTATTTTTGACTTTCTTTTTTTTTAAGTTGATCGTCTCCTTTTATTGGCAGTTTAGGAAAAAAAACATTTGTACTCCTTAATAGCATTCCTCTTAATTCCAAAGTGCCCCTGGGAAAGCTCTGATGAGCTGCRCCACATTCAAATGCAGAATTCTCTGATTGCCGTTCCCACCCCGAGAACTTCCAGAGGACGGGATTATGTTGTTTTTAGCTCCTTTGTTGCTTGGAGAGCAGGGCACACAAATACGTGGGTGAAGAACAACACAAAGGTGACATTTTGTTCCTTTTTCCATCCTTTTGCTTAGCATTAGTTCTCTTTCTATTCTGTTCACTGTCTGCAGACAGAAGCTGGCTGGAAGTTGTAAAACAGATTTCCCTGGCGTTGTCCTGTCCAATAAACGTCTTGTTGCATGGTGGGATGTGTGGGAGCCTCCTCTGGGGGCTGGAATTTGGGATTCATTCCTGGTGCTCCAACGTGCAGCGCTCCCCCAGCTCCCCCAGGCACACAAACCTGCTCCATACCCATGGCAAGGGGGCTTTTGGGATCATCCCGCAGCAAATCCAGCTCAGAGCTGGTGTATCCATGGCAAATCCCCTTAGCTGTGCTTGCAGGAGATCAGGGAGTTGTTTCAGCGCTGGGATTTGGGAGCTGTCCCACTGACACCTACAGCAGGAGATGCAGATTTATATTTGGCTGATGTTTAGGAGGATCTGCTGGATGACTTATCCCCACCACAGGGTTCCAAATTCTGCTCTGACTTGCAGCTATGCCTCTCCWGGAGGTTGTTGGTTTAACATTTCCAGCGTGCCACCACCTCTCTGCCAAGGATGGACACTCAGCTCAGGGGAGACACTGCCTTAAATTACTGACACCGTGTCCTGTCACCATCCTCACATCCCTAAAATGTCCTTTTCCACAGGTGCAGTCTTCAGATGTGGGCTTATCGTATTTATCCTGGAACTTGTAATTATCCAATGTATTTTTTTATATTATATATATATATATGTGTTGTATAATTGTATTAATTATCCAATGTATAATTGTAATTAGCCAATGTATTTTTATATTATGTATATATATAGGTATTGTATAATTGTATTAATTATACAATGTATAACTGTAATTATCCAATGTATTTTTTATATTATATATACATATGTATTGTATAATTGTATTAATTATACAATGTGTAATTGCAATTATCCAATGCCTGCTTATGGCCATGGAGTCCTTTTCCTAAGTCCTTTTCCTAAGGACTTTCCCTGTTAAATTTGTCATTTCAGGTGGAAAGGAAGAGAAAAATCGTGTCAAGCACATGTTCCTCCCACGAGTGATAATGATGGTGGGTTTTAACATCATTTTAAAGACTTCTCCTCCCTCAAGGCACCTCCTTTCTGATCAGACTGAGTGTCAGAACATCACTTTTCCTGTTTGTCAGGGCAGTGCTGCCCCCCAGACTGTTGTGTTTAAGGTAAAAGGTGATTTCTYGGCTTTTGTGAAAAGGAATCCAGCCAGGCCTGTGGGTCAGCCACCCATCAGGAGCAGAATGTGCAGGTCTAGGAGATAAAAAATATGAGTTCCACCCCATGGAAACACATGGCTGCTCTTGCAGAGGCAATGGATCTGCCTTGGAAATGGAACAGCTCGTAAGACATGTAAGAAATTGCATTGTTCAGGSGTGGAACAAATTAATTAGGCTAAATGGAGGCTTTGGCTGTCACGACTCCAGTGAGAAAATTCACAGGCTGCCTTTTTTCCAGCAGCTTTCTGCCTGTGTGCAATGGGGAGGTTTCTGTGCCTTTTTTTTGCTCTCTTGCCTCTTCCTTCCAGCCCCAAGAGCTCAGGACTCCTCTGGAGGAAGGACCAGCTCAGGAAGAGCTGAAGCCMAGGCTGTGCCTTTCCACCCTCTGTGATTCCTCACAGAGTCACAGTTTCTCCTCCTCTGAGGTCTTTCCAAGCTGTCCTTGCTGTGCTGCTCCCTGTCCCATCCCTGCAGTGACAGGGATGCCATGGACAACCTGCAAATGGTATTTGGAGGGGAGAGAGACCCTCTCAGTTGTTTCCAGGAGCAGAGCTGGGTTTCAGAGCTGTGCTGCCTGTGGTTCTGATGATTTCCTCACGTTAAACTGCCAGGTGGTTGGGGGAATTTTGGCTGTGTTGCTTTCTCTTTTTCCTTTTTTTATTTTTTTTTTAATCATTATTTTAAGTTTCTGGCTCCTTTGCAAACAGGGACACATCAAGGCAAGAGGAAGGACGTGAAGCAGCAGCACCATTGAGATTAAAGGGCCCAAATTTTAGCAGCAATCACAGCAAATATCTGACTTGCTTAAGTGAAGCCAATTACTGTATTATTGCCTCCTTTTGCACTATGCACAGTAGGGATGTCACTGGATAATGGTTTGCATGTAGAGTTAATCACTTTGATGCATTTCTGACTGATCCCAGCAAATTATGTTTTGGTTCCACTATATTAAACACAAGAGCAGGGGATTATCATTAATAAATCTAAGGCACAGCATGCATAAATCTTGAATAAATCAAATATCAATTACATAGGCAGTATCTGCTGACATCTGCTTTCATCAAATAATATATTTGAAATAGATTTTATTCCACTTTGTTGGAGCCAAAGGGATGCTAGGCTGGTGTGCAARGACCCTTACTCCAAAGAGCTGGGTTRTGTGGGAGYGCTGCTGCTTGCTGAGCAACATAAAACAGTTCTTTTTTAAATTGCCTTTTATTTTCAGACATAAATAGCACATTGGTTTCGTGGAGTAGTTCACACAGCGAAGGATCTTTTGGGAGAAGCTCTCCTGCCTGTTCTCTTTCCAGGCATTTCACGGGTTCCTGATGGGGCTGCCCTGTGCTCGCAGCCTTTTCGTGTCACACCTGGCAGGGAGGGCTGGCTCCAGCCCGGGATTTCCCCGTGCCAGGTGCAAAGGGAGTGAGTTTAGTGCCCCATTCCAGGGGGAAATCAGGTGTGGGCAGGGTGGGTGTTTATCTGTGAGCACATCAGCTCCCTGCCAGGGGCTGGGTGTTCCTCTGGCTTGTGGGGACACGCAGGGCAGGAGCTCGGGGCTGTGCTGAGCCCTCCTCAGCTCTCATTCCTCTTCCAGGCTGCAGAGGAGATTCCCTGTGCTGTGTGCCCTCCCTCCCCTGGGTCTGGGGGCACAGGGGACCCAGCCTGTTCCTGCTCCTGCAGTGCCCCGGGGTGAGGAAGGGCTGAGCTGCTCCTGCAGCAGGGCACTGAGCAAGGCAGCAGCACCATGCTGGCATTACCAGTGCAGGGTCTTCAAAGGTTTTGTCTTCCCCTTTTTAATCTCCTTTTCTTATTCCAGATGAATGGAGGCTGATGTGCTGAGCAGTGRCAGGGAGTGGATGCAATTTGGGAGGTTTGTGTTGGATGTTTCTGGAACCATCTGCCCAGGGAGGTGGTGGAGTCACCAACCCTGGATGTGTTTWAAAAAAGCCTGGATGTGGCACTGGGTGCCATGATCTGGTTGAGGTGTTGGAACATGGGTTGGACTCGATGATCTTGAAGGTCTCTTCCAACCTAAAAATTCAGTGATTCTGTTAGGGAAGGGTTCTTCACCCAGGGGGTGGTTGGGCACTGGAACAGGATCCCCAGGGAAGAGAGCACAGCACCGAGCCTGACAGAGCTCAGAAAGTGTCTGGACAATGCTCTCAGGCACAGGGTGTCACTTTTTTTGGGGTGTCCTGTGCAGGGCCAGGAGCTGGGCTTGATGGTCCTGATCAAAGGTTTTGTCTTCCCCTTTTTACTCTCCTTTTCTTATTCCAGATGAATGGAGACTGATGTGGTGAGCAGTGGCAGGGAGTGGCTGCAATTTGGGAGGTTTGTGTTGGATGTGAGGGCAGGGTTCTTCACCCAGGGGGTGGTTGGGCACTGGAACAGGGAAGAGAGCACAGCACCAAGCCTGGCAGAGCTCAGAAAGTGTTTGGACAATGCTCTCAGGCACAGGGTGTCACTTTTGGGGTGTCCTGACAGAGCTCAGAAAGTGTTTGGACAATGCTCTCAGGCACAGGGTGTCACTTTTTTTGGGGTGTCCTGTGCAGGGCCAGGATCCTGATGGATCCAGCTTGAGGATCCTGATGGATCCAGCTCAGCATTCTCTGTGACTTTGAGCACCCCAGAACATGACAGCACACTCTGCTCTTGCAGGAAAAAAACCCCAAATAAGATAAAACAAGTGTGCTCTGAGTAATTCCATCTCTTCCCAGCCTGCTGAAGGTCCCATGCTGGCCTGAGTTCCATGGAGCCACTTCAAACACTGGAAATGCAGCTGAAGTGGGTCYAMAASTTCMTTCCATGGGCTCTCTGGATGGAAAAAAAATTCATCTGAAGACCCTGGGGGACACAGCAGAATCTTCTCCACTGTGTTATTACTGTAATGCAATTAAATTCACCCACAGATGTTTTCAAATATGTGCATAAACCATCCTGAGTTCATGGAGGTGGGTTGAGCTTTCTAATGTTGGTTCACCATTTGTACAGTGGGTTYCTTTGTGAGCAAAAATTGTTTCTTTTCCGTCTGGGCATCTGTTGAGTGTGTTAATTCTGAGAAAATGTGCAGATATCAGAACTGCATTATGTGATCACCAAGCCAGAAGGAAAGTAATAGTTTTTTCTCAGTTTTTTTTTTTTTTTTTTTTTAAAGATCTGTCAGCCTCTAAATTAGAACTATAAAATTCCTTTAACTTATGCATTCACAGAAGTTAAAAAGTCGCTATCCTATGGATTCGTGCATTTAAATACACAATTTTTTTTTGCATTTAAATTTTAAAAAATTTAAACGTTTTTGTGCATTTAAATACACAAAATACTGCTTTTTTTTTAATTTTTTTTTTGTCTTGCTGAAGTTTCTGGTAGCCACCACTCTTTTCATGGCTATGTCCCAAAAAAAGTAATTTTAAAGCCCCCTGCTTGTCAAATGAAGCAGCTCAGTTTGAGGAAAAACCTTYCCTAAAATGAGATTGTGTGTGTTTGAGTTGGGAGGGAAAGAAACACACAGGGATTATGTCAGATAGCGGCGAGATTAAAAATCCTGCCGTTCCCCTGACCTTGTTTCTTTTTTTTCCTGCGAGTTTAATTGGTACCTAGCAATTACTTAAAGTGGCTAGCAACTATAATGAAAATATTTACAGTCATTAGCAACTCCTTATGTCGGAAAATAAGCCTATTGAGTATTAAATTAAGTCGGGCTGCTTAATTAATGCCACCTCAYGGTTGTCCTGAGGAAATCTCGCCTGCTTTGGATGGCAGGGTGCACAATCCTGAGCTGAGCACCAAGACTGAGAGCAGGAGGGATTTGTGCAGCGCAGCCACTCTGCAAAAGCCCTGCCTGTGCGAGGATGGACGTGGCAGCCTTCCCAGATCCCCCGTATTTATTTATTTACCCGTGCAGGCGCATCTATAATCTGCCTTTTAGTTAATTGGCYGATGTTTGCTGGGAGGATTAAGCGCTGTGTAAGTGCTAATTATTATTGTTATTATCTCTCGGGGTGTCTTCGCAGGCAAGGTCAAGCAGGAAGGCACCAGGAGAACATTTCTGCTGATGAAAAGGCTGGGGATAGAGGCTGTTTGCTCTTCATTTTCCTTCCCTGTGATGGTGCCAGGCAGGAGGAAGGACCTCGCTGGTGATGCAGTKGGGTGGGTTTGGATGCTTGGGGAGCCCCTGGGCATCCTTAGGAACAGGATAAACCTGTGTCCAGGAGGACTGGAAGGAGCATGGGCTGTGTGTGGTGGTTATTGGAGGTCCCTCCAAGGTGGTGGCTGTCAGTTTGGTGCTGTCCTTGGGTCCTTGCAGGTCCGAACGTCCCCAAGCTGAGCGTGCGAGGCGTGGGAAGGGTGGTAAAGCATTGGGACACACTGCTCGGGGCASTGGTGGAGTCACCAGCCTTGGAAGGGCTTAAAAAACSTGTRAATGTGGAGTCTGACATGGTTTGGKGCTGGGTGGATGGTTGGACTYGATGATCRTGAAGTCAGATCATTTTCTGACCTTCCTGACTCTGATTCTGAAATGTGCCGTGTTTCTGGTCCAGCAGGAAAACTCCCCACAGAGGTGTTGATGTTTTGCTTGTAATCCTTTTATAAAACAACCCCACACGATGAGGCTGCACAGTTTCACTGCCCAGCACCCTCTCTGTGCAGGGTTATCCCCTCCCAGAGCAAAGCAGGCACAATTCCTGCCCCAGAAGTCACACGAGTGGACTTCTGCATTTCGGAGAGATCAATGACGCCCTTAGCACTTCTTTGCTTTGTTTAGGAGGGGCCAGGTGCCAGCAAAAAATTCCTTTCTGATTGTTCCTTTTTCTTTCACCGAGTTTCCCCCTTTTCGCTTCTCCCTGGTTTGATCCCGTGTGAGTTTTGGATGCAATGAGGGTGATGCAGAGTGCATTTTAGTCTTTCTCTGTGATGTGCAGACATTAAATAGCTCTCACAAAATCTTTTCAAGCAGAATTTTTATTTAATACACGCATATCAATATATTTAGAGAGGTCCATGTGAATGTGTTCATTTGGACACAATGAAAACTTAAAGAGAAGCCTTAGGAACCTCACCAGGCATCAGGCTCCAGAGTTTTTGGTGAGGTGTTTTCCATGAGAACAGCAAAGCAAATCGCATTTCGTTATTTCTAGGCATCTGACTAAGATTTAATTGCTCTCGAATGTTTATTCCTGCGCTTGCCCATGGTAACATGGGTGTATGGTGCTGTCGTTTGGTGTGGGATCTGGTTAAATTAACCTTTAATTGCTGGCAGGTAGGGACTGGTTCTCAAAACTTCTGTTGGCCAAGATTGAACTATTGCTCTTTCTCTTTACCAAATCAAGTATCTGATTTTGGCTTTATGGCATCSTTTTATTTATTTTCTTTAAATTTTGTTAAAAATACGGAGAAAAGGGGATTTTAATTAAATCTCTAGATGCAGCAAATACACAGTATTGCTTTTGATTTAATATTATTAATATTATTAATATTGCTTTTTCTCTCTTTTCCACAGCAGGAAATTTTTATAAACTCCATTTTCGCTTCAAAGCCTCCTAAAATTATCCTAAATAAGTAGGATTAATGGGTTTTTTTTGGGGGGAGGGGAGAAAACAAACTCGATTGAGTTGCTACGTCCTTGCAGAAGTTCAAGCCTTCTCTCAGGACAAAYCAAATGCGTGAGAAAGGGCAAAGAAAAGATGAGGGAGTCGCCAGCACCCGAGACAAAAGCTGGGTTTGGTTTGTTTTTTTGCTTACTGGCTGCTAAAGACCTGAACAAAGTCAGGTTTGCTGGGTAATTAAAGGCATTGTGTCTTAGCCTGGGTGGTTTTATTTTATTTTATTTTATTTTTGTAGTCACAGAAGCCTTGCAAAAGGCAGGGTCACGCCTGGCAGAGTGAAATCTTCCTTCATCCAAAGGACTGCGAAATCTTCCTTCATCCAAGGGATAAAGTCAGGGCCAGGAGGAGCAGGAGCAGAGGGAGGAGGGAAAAGGTAAAAAGGAGGAGTGCAAGGCTGGTGTGGGGAGTGGAAAAGGATTTTTCCCCTGATCCTGAAAGGGATGCATGCCAACACCCCGCTCCTGACCACAGCACATTCCCTTAAATTAGTGGATTCATTAATTCAATTAGTCAAAGAAACTTCTGCTTAGTTATGGCTTTTGTTGTTGGTGCGTTGTGTGTAACACGCGTGTGTGCATGTGTATAAAAAATTAAATATATGTGTGTGTGCTGTGCTTGTATCATCGTGGCGTTTTACTGTGTAATTATGAGTTGTTACAGAGTTCAATTACAGTAATTATTGAACAAATAATATGTCATTATGCTGTAATGTGATTGTGTTATTATAGATAGGTGCGTGTAGSAGCTCGGGAGGGTTCTTGTGGGGCTGAGAGAAGGTTGGACACAAGTCAAAGCTCAGCTGCTGAACTGAAGTCAATTCAGGCCACCAAAGTGCAAAATTAACTTTCTCTTTTCTTTTTCTAGGACTGTGCCTGTATTTTCAGGGTAAATAATTTGATAAACACGCTGATGTTCATTATCAGGACCATCCACCACCATGGAAAAATTTCCTGTATCAGAAGGGTCACAGTGAAAACAAAATCACCGGGARAGGTGGTGAATATATGGAATTATGTTGATATGAGGGCTGTGGTGCAGCACCTCCAGGGTTAATCCTGCAGGGTTTGTGYGCTCAGGYTCRGTCCAGCAGATGCCCCAGGAAAGAACTTCAGCCCAGGGGCCTGGACACAAAGCAGCTGGAGCTGGGAGCAGTCTGGAGGCTCAGGTTCTGCTTTCCAACCCTGCCCAGTGTCTGTGTGTTACCCAGATCCATGCTGCTTCCCCTTTCCTCCCCCCTGCCATCCCCTTCCCCTAATTTTTCCTAAATGTCACCACTGGGGATTCGTCTATGAGAAAGAAACGAGGTGAAAAAAGTGACAGGAGGAGGAGGAGCTGCAGCTCTTCTGCAAATGCAATAATTCAGATGGGGGAATGCACTGTTAAAAGTTTCTGCCGCGTGAAACGTGGCCAAGTCATGGTTTCTGTGGGAATTGTACGTTTGAATTTTCTGCCTTTTGTGTGGTTGGGTTCTCGACCACAACATTGCATTAAATAGTCGGGCCTTTTTTTTTCTTTCTTTTTTATTTTAATATGAGTGGTTGCACCCATAAAAAGCCTCGTGTTCTGGTGCTCTCCGAAGGTGGGAGGTGTTGGTGTGTTTGTGTGCCGGGGTGATGACACGGAGGTCAGAGCAAGGAGCTCACACTCGGATTTCTGCCAAAGCCMAAGGAAGGGGGGAGATGCTGGGAGCTCCTTCCTGGTGGGAAGGGATGGCTCAGCATCAGGGGAGCACTGCAGTCAGCCCAGGGGACAGCAACAGGGATTTCCTGTTGGGAGAACCCAATTTTACCCCCAAGTGAGCAGTTCCAAATTTGCTCCAGCTTGGGAGACCCCAACCACTTCTGTCTGCTCTTCCCTCCTCCAGATATTTATTTTGGGAGCTGGTGTGAGTGACTTTGTAGGAAAACTGCACTGGCTGTCCAGTAAAAAACCAGTTTTACCAGCAGYATTAATTACAGCTGGGKCTGAGAGCCTCCCCACCAGCCAAGCACCAGTGTAATGTGAATTTTGGTGCCCTGGCAGCCCCTAAAAGGACCCTAAAAGGTCAGGGGGATGCTGGCACCACATCCACCCTGTGTGTTTGAGGCTGCCAGTGCTGCAGATTTTCGTGATGGATGAGGGCTGTGCTCCGTTGAAATGTAAATTAGAGGGGTTTAAGGGTTTCACAAGAAGCTTTCATGTGCTGTGCCAGCACTGGGCTGGGAGGTGAAGGCTTAAACTAGACTGATGCATTTTCTTTTCATCAGTGACCAGCAAAGGAAAATGGATGTTTACAGGTGCTGTGGAGCACATCAGCCTGGGCTGGGCTCATGATTGCAATCACAGGCACCAGGAATTGTCTCCTGCAGCACTGAGGGACCYGGGGTGGGCTGGCAAAGGGAGGGAGCTTCTCTCTGCTTCTTTTTAGGCGTTTTTTGGATGCTGTTACCATTTTTTTGTTTTTCTTTGAAAAAACGCTGCTTCCAACATCCTGTAGCCACCAAAAGTGGTTCCACTTTCCTGGTCCTGGTGGAAGTCAGGCAGAGCTTTGTTGGAGATGGAGATGTGGGAAGAACAAAGGGAAACCAAATCCCCAAGGTGGTTTATTCCTTGTGGTGGCTGGAACCATCCTCCTCCAGCCTGCTGARGGTTATTATTTTTATTTTCTACATGGAAGGTGTTTATCTTACCTACCATTCCTGTCTCCTGTGCCCCCAGTGAGTCCTTCCCCACCTGAACCTCCCTGGTTTTTTTTGCCTTGCTGTTCCTGTGTGCTCCTTCCCATCCAAAAAGCAATTTAATCCCATATTTGAAAGCTGAATTTTGTCCTCCTGACCTCCCCTCTCCTCCTGGCCGTGTCTTCTCTCCGTGTTTTGAATTCCCACCTTTCCTATGGGCACAGAATTCCAAACCAGCTGGAGATGGGGATGTCTTTGCCCTTCCTTTTCCTCCCACAAAGAGGTTTTGGGTGTTTTTGGCACCCTGAGCTTGGGCTGGGGTGGGTCAGTGTTTATCCCCACAGGATGTGCTCAGGGCTCTGCCCTCCGTCCTCATGGGGAGGCAAAAGGCAACTGGTTTTAAAGCTTTTTTTAGAAAAATGCAAATCCATTTTCTCTTTTGACCCATCAGGTCCTTGAGCATCTTGTGACGTTTTTCAAAATTTAAACATCCAATTTTCTCCACTCTCCCCAGAATAAAATGCTGCCCACTGGGGTGGGAGGGAGATTTTCCTTTAGGAGAGAAGGGATTCAATCTGAATTGTGTCCTGATAGAGACAGTCTGGCTCCTTCTGTGGGTTTTTCCCACCCTGGACAGGATTTTCTGTTGGAAAAAAGTTTTCTTCTCATTCTGTCAGCTTTAAGGACACTGTCAGCATGAAAACTGAGTTTATTGGCTTCCCACCCCGTGATTTGGTTTCTTTCTGCACCTTTTTTGCAACAATTTGGGTTTTTTTTTTTTTGAAAGCGAACGGTGCCTGTAACGCAGAGAATTGGGCACTAAATTTCTATTAATTCATAAAAAACTRAAATAGAATCCATTAGGGGTGGTTTGGTGTTGGTGTGAAAGGAGATGTAAATTATCTGCTATCATGCCTGAAATGCAAAAAGCTAATCATGCCTGGCACCGGGCCAGCTCCCATTAAAGTAATTATTTTTAATCATCAGCTTTTGGTGACATGAATACTCATATTTGTTGATTTACTGGGGAGAGCACTTTACATTGTAAATAAAAAGCTGAGAAAATATACATTTTGTTTCGGGGATAATAATAATTATTAGGATAAAAAAAAGACATTTTGCTTTTTTTTTTGGAGCCAGCAGAGTGATTTTCTGTCCCCACATCAGTTGATGGAATCAGCCTGATCTAATCCTGTCATAATAAATGGGAATTTCACCAGCTCTGGGAGGGGTTTGGATCCTGTTCCTGTGCGAACACTGAGGTTTTTTTATCCTTTAAAACCACCAGTAATTCTTGGTAACTTGAAGCTCTGCTGTTGAACACTTTTTCTGTTCAAGCTGACATAAATTCAAGCTTTATGTGCAACCTTAATTCGATGATAAACCCCATAAAACATTGTCAGTGATCTACATTGGGTTAAAATTCCTTATTTTACCTTCTTTTCGTCAGTTTTTCAATGMAGCTGAGATTTCTGATTGCTTTTTTAAGTTCTCTTAGGGAAGATATCAGTGCCTTGCTTATTTGGGACCACTGGGAATCACCTGGAGGAATAAAATCACAAATGCTGGCAAAATATTACAGTGAAAATTTGAAATATAACTTGGAGGACCTGCAGAACATTCAGGAAACAACCTCAGGGCATGACTGAAATTTGCATTTACCCCAGTGCTCCATCTCCCCAAAATATGGGTCTGCAGGAAGAACTCAGCAATTTCACCAACAGAATCTTACAGGTGTGAAATGCGCAGCATTTAGGTAAAAAAATTAATTAAGCGAATGAGGGAATCTTAATTTAAATAATTTTAAAAATATTTAATACTAAAAAAATAATTTAAAATTATTTAAAAGGAAGTGAGCACACAAATCAATTCAGGGAGGGGAAAGGGTTGTCAGCAGGCAGAGCAGAAGCAGCACAAAACACTGAGTGTGGGGCTGGCTGKGATTTTAAGCAAATTTAAGCAAATCTGCCAATTACAGAATAAAAAGCTGTTTGAACTGTTCACCCTGCTGGTTTTTTTTAGGAACATTTCAGCAAATATTGAATGAAATTTTTCAGGATTTCGACTGATTTATTTGATTGTTCTCTCAAACTTTTCTGGGCACCTCCCATCGGTTTTTGCAGCCCTTTGTTTTTAAGCTTTCTGCCCTCAGTACAGCACTTTTCCTTGTCCTGTTTTCTCTCTGACATTCCAGCAAAAAAAAAAGGGATTATCACCTCTGTGCTGCTCTCATGTTTTCTCAGRTTGTTGGAGAAGGCAACATTTCATTTTATTTTATAAAATTTGTGCTTGTCCTTCCCGTGGAAAGGGGAAAAAAAATTAATAGAATATATATTATAATATAATATATTTTATAGGATATAAAATTATATATATATATATTATAGAATAAGCTAGAATAGATAATTATAGAGATTAATATATATAATATATAAAATATACACTATATAAAAATATATATTATATATAAAATATACATTCTATAAATGTCTAATATATAATTATCATAATATATGTAATATTCCATATAAAATAAAATATCATTTAATATAAAATATAGTGTAGATACACACATACAAAAATCTATACTGTATAATATATATTTGGATAAAATATTATTCATATTTAAAATATATATTTATATGTATTTTATATGTATAATTTTGGGGGGGTTTGGGGGGGGGGGTTTGGGTTTTTTTGGGATTTTTTTGGCTTTGTTTTTTTCCCCAGGAAGGAAATGTTCCGTGCCCCACCGGGCTCGGTGTGAAACGCTCTCTAACTCAGTTTTTGGGCATCCCTGCGGGCAGGAGCTCTGGCCGTGGGTTTCCCTCGCTGTGAGCTAGATGGTGCTAAAGAATTTGTGCTTTACAGTCACAGCCCGGGCTCGGGATTAACCAGAGCCGGCTTTAAACTCCGTCCTAAGCGCGGTATCAACCTCCGCCGGGAGCCTAAAGCAGAGAGGGACTTTGGAGCACTTTATGAGTCAGAATTCTGGGTTTTTGATGATTTCAGAGCGCTGTGCATCAGCCCCAGGAGCCCGATTTTGACATAAAATCGGATTTTTCCCTCCCTCTCCCCTTCCCCATCCTCGCAGCAACAGCAGAGCGCTTTGAATCCCGCTCTAGATGGGAAAGCTTTCCTCTCCTTTCAGAGCTTCAGCCCTGCAGCGAGAATTCGGCAGAGTTTTTTTTTGGGAGTGAATAATTCCCAAAAACAAACCCAAAGCAGCGCAGCCCCTCCAGCTCGCACCGCGGCTCTCCCAGCCCGGGTTCCCCCCGGTGTCCCGGCTCTGCTGGTTCGGATTAAGCGAGCCCTGGCTCCGATGAACACTAACAAAGCGGAACGAATGATCAAAGGTGCGACGAGCCCGCAGTGATGGATGCGGGTGACATCACGGCKATGACCAGGAAGGTGAGGTATGCGGGGCTCTGCCCCTCCAGGTACCGCCAGGAAGGAGCAGGTATTGAAAAACGACTCCACTCCTGAGGTCATCAGGAGTTCCCGTTCCGAAATGAGTGGAAGACAAACGCAGCAGCCTTGCTTTGCCCCAAAAAGAGCCCTGCAGCTGCTTGGGGGCTGTTTCATGTCCTTTTGATAGTAATTCGTTGTTTTGCACAAAGTTTGGAGTGATTCTGGGGTAGGTAAGGGTTATTTAACATCATCCCCCTGTGCTGCTGGGCATCTGAGCCTCCTGCCTGCAGTTCAAAGCGTGGTCTGATCCTAAATGTTGTTCTTTGCCAAGGCCACAGGCACGGATGTGAAGGGATGTGGATGTGAAGGGATGTGGATGTGAAGGGATGTGGATGTGTCCAGGGTATGGATTTGCCATGTGCAGGTTTCCTGTCATCCCCCAGAAAGAGGATGAATGACAGGACAGTGCAGACAAAGCATAAAATAACTGCAACTTTAGGGTTTGGCTGGTCCCAGCACCTCTCCAGCAGCAGCAGTGTCTCCTCACAGCCTTCCAGARCCAAGCTGCCAACTGATTTCCTTTCCCCCTGCAGAACAGAATTGCCAACCCACTGTTTTGCCTCAGACCTGGCAAAGAGTTGAGCCTTGATGTGTTCATTCTTTTTGTCTTTTTTTCCTTCCTTTCAGCCTTTGACAGCAGAGATTGGATACGTGGGATGCTCACATTCCTCAGCATTCCTTAAGGACAACTCACCCCTCTGTAAAATCAGCACAACCTGCTGTTTATTCCTGGCAGGTTGCTTTTTTCCAGGTGGGAACAGAAGGTTTTGTATCCCCAAACCAGGGTTATTTATGGAAAACAGTCTATTTGTGCACGTGGAAGGTGCTCTCACAATTTTGGGAACATCTCTGCTCCACAGGGCTGATGCTGGTGTGTCCCTTGCTCTGGATCCACAGCAGGTAAAGGATCCCTTCAGGGACGAGCCCTCTGTGCCATCAGCAGCCACTTCTTCCTTTCCTTTTTTTCCTCACACACAGGAAAAAGTATTCCAATAAGAATAAACCTGCTCACCAAGGAGCATTAACATCTACAAAAACACYGGGCTGAATCCTCAGCAGCATGAAGCAGTAAAACCTTTGAAGYCAAGAGAATTTTTTCTCATTTACCATCTGAGGCTCTTTCTGCAGCATGACGCTGAGAGCAAATTCACAAATATCTACGTACACAAGGAGGAGTTCTCCAGGTTCCTAAAAAAAAAGTTGTCAAGGAGACAGTCAGCTGCTCTGGAAGGCAGTGACAGGCAGGGGTGACAAGTGTGTGGACAGGCATGAAGGCTTTGCTAAGGGTTTCCAAACTGCCCCAAAGTTCTGGAAACCACAACAGCGTCACTGACAGCTGAGCTCAGGCTTTGCTCCTCTGAGCAGTGACTTCAATTAGCTTTAATGCTTTCAACATTTAAATGGTTAACAGTGAGCAGAGTCCTTCAGGAGCGTAGGGGGGATGGCTGTGAGTCTGCTGGAGTTGTCAGGCAACCAAGGGAAAAAAAGAAAGAAAAAAGAAATTTTAAAATGTCTAATTGCTTCCAGACAATGCCTTTTGGATRGGGCTGTGAGAGAGCAAGGGGAGCTCCTGCTCTGACAGAGAGGACTCAGCTGCAGCCCTGACATCTCCCCAGCTTCTCCTGCCAGTGGAGAAGCTTTGCCCAAAGTTCTCCAGCTCTCTGCAGCACCCCTGGCTGGCAGGAAGCTTTTGGGAAGCCCAGGGAAGGGAGCCAGCACRTCTGGGGCTGCTGCTGCCTCTCCTCCCAACCCTGGGCTCGCCCTGCCCCTGGCTCCCATCCTCCCTGCCAGCAAAACCTGAGATAAATCTGAGCTGCTGAGGGCTGGGCTTTGGTAGCCAATTTGCCCAGGTCCTGAGGTAGGAAGTGGCGTTGTGTCATTGATCTGCAGATAAATCCCTGCCATTTTCAATGTTTTCTCAGCCAGCAGTGTGRCTCCAGCACAAACCTTCCTGCTTTGCTGTCCTCCACGTTGTGTTCTGGAGATGGTGCTGGCAGAAAATTGGATTTACGGATTTTGGAAAACAAAAGCAGAAGGGGCTGGGAGAGGCTGAGCAGCAGAGAGCACGGAGGGAACTGCACTGGCTGCAGACAGCATTAACAGCCAGTGCCAGAACTGAGGGAGGAGGAGTAAGGTCATASATTCTGTGATGACAACTGGGAGAGCTCCTGCTTCAACTACCAAATTTCAGCTCTCGCTGCACTCATGGAGAAGTGCACCAGATTTTAGTTTTCTCCACCAAACAAGCCCTTTTTTTTTTTAATCTTGGAAGCTTCTTTTTCATCCATTCCAGCTTTGACTTCAACTTTTTTTTTTTGTGGACATCAAGCTGTCAGGCAGCTTGATGGGATTTCCAGCTACAAGTGACACAAATCTTAGCACATCTCAAGGGAAGGGAATATGATGTGCTTTATGATCTGATAAAAGTAAAACCTGGGGGAGCCGTTCCTAAAAGTGCCACTCAGGGTCAGGGATGAGCTCACATCTGAGCAGGCAGCAGTGAGATCAAACACCTCCTGTAAARCAATGACATCAAGGGTTTTACAGAGCTGCCCTGAGCTCAGGGCTCTGCACTGGCTCAGTGATGTCAGACATGTGCCCATAACGCCCAGAAAATGTCTCATTCCTCTTCTTTCCTAGGAATAATCACCCCTTRATGACAGCAACAAGTGGATTTAGGTCCCTTTGGTGTCCACTGTGGGCTGATTAATTCGTGCTCCCAGCAGCCACAGGCAGATTTTGGGACTGAGGAGCAAAGAGGGTTTTTTTGCCAGGCAGATTTTGCACTTYAGACACCTTTCCCACCCCATCATCGACACCTCCTGGGTTAAAGATTCTTCCCCTGCTTTTCCTGGGGCTACTGGGAGGTTCATTTTCAGTGTGGTCTCATATTTTGGACCCCTTTCCCTAGAGCAGGGYGCTCAGAGCTCCAAACAGCCTCGAGCAGCTCCAGAGATGGGGCACCCACAACTCCTGTGGGAAACTYCCTAAAGGTGACAGGGAATTGTGTCAGTGGCAGGTGGGGAGCCTGATTCACTCTYTGATGTGTGAATTAGGCATTTCCCTGGTGCTGAATAACAAATGTGCCTTGTTTGAAGAACCCCAGGGCTCTGCAGCCTCATGCCTGACTCCTGCACCATCAGGAATAGCAGGGTCTGAGGTTTCCACAGCTGGAAACCTCAGACCCTGCTGTTTATTCATAAATAAAACGAGAAACTCCCCAAATGAGCAGATGTGCAGTGATGCATCCTGCTCATGTCTTTAGTAAAAGTTCATCCCTTTACTAAAAATCTTTGTGAAATAGATGGTTATAATTACTGGGAATTTGGTTAACTGTCTAGGAAAAGAATGRAACTACTGACACAAATTCAGAGAGAGAGAACCAAAAGGTTCACAGAGGAACTAAGGGGTGTTTAACAAAGTAGTCCAGAGAGCAGGAGCTGTGTGTTTTCACTGTTTGATCTRCATGTGACACTGCTGCAGATACAGGTGTATGAAGGTCTGACCCTTTTGCAGATAAAAGYGAATGAAACAAACTCTCACATCACCTGAAAGCAGAGGAAGAACATTTCTTAGGGCAGAGGGAAGGACATGAATGTGTAGGGAAGTGGTGGGGAGGTGGAAGGGCAGTGTAACCAAAAGGTTGGTTAACTTCCATTTTACTTTCCAATGTATTACCAAGGTCTGTGGTCCTCCTCCTGCTCCCCAGCTGGTATTTCATGCATGAATYACAGTCATTTACCCCAGTTTGGACACTTTAATTTAACAGAGCCACTCAGAGCTCTGCAATTGGAGAGTGTTAAACCTGTGCCCACTCCACCTGGGCAGAGATCTCAGCTCCAGGCAGGAAAACCCCTCCCGGTCTGAGCAGCCCTGGGCTAAATGCTGTTCACCTGGCAGGGCTGGGAAAGGGAGCACAGCCCCAGAGAGGTGTGCTGCTCCTGATTGTCCTTTCCTTTCCTTTTTCCTTCTTCCTTTCCCCTTTTCTTTCCCCCTTTTCCTTTCCCCCTTTTCCTTTCCCCCTTTTCCTTTCCCCTTTTCCTTTCCCCCTTTTCCTTTCCCCTTTCCCCTTTTCCCTTCCCCTGGAAATTGCAGCTGGCTGCTTGCTGCCTCCTGGTGCTGCTGCTGTCTCTCAGTGACCCCGGGTCCAGGCTTGTTTGATAAGCTGAGATCTGTAAAGCTGCACTCTTAACAATTCCACCACTCATTCTGATCGACTGAGGGGTGAGAATTAACAGATGGTGTCATTATCAAAAGCTGCTCAAGTGTTGGAGCAACACAAATTCTACAAATACAGAAAAAAAACCAAACAAAACAAATATAAACTGCTGTAATTTTTCCAATATTGGTTGAATTACAATCACACTTTGCATTTACACGGGGCTTTTTTTTTTAATCCACAGCTTTTTGAAGCGCTTCCACATTGCACCCAAAGCCCAGCTCAGGTGTGGGAGGGAGCAGGAGCACAGCATTACCTGAGGTTGGAGGTGTTAAAGGCTCACACAGGAGGCTCTGGCTTCTTCACCTGGCCCTGCTGCTGCTCCAGGTAAGAGTGGTTTTGTTTCTCCACATCTGAATTTCTGTTTCTGAACAGGGGATGATGATGCTCTGCCTCCCTTGGGGAGGGTTTTGTTTCCAGCAGATGAGAAGGGCAGTGCTGTGGGTGTTGTTGATGTCATTGCCATTGCAGCCCTTCAAAAGCAGATGCTGGGAGGGCTCGAGATGAAATGCAAGGCCTTGGTTTCCTGAGGGACTGGGAATATCAGGGTTCTGATAACTGATATTCAGTTCTGATAACTGAAGTTCTTCTAAAAGCTTGATTTTTAAGAGTGGTGAACACTGTAAAACAAAATTAAGGGTCTGCTGGCTTTGGGGGTTTTTTTCCCCTTTCATTTTTGTTATCCTTGGTAATTATTAAAACTTCCCAGGACCTCCCTATTTCAGCTTTCTGCATATTCCACCTTCTCAGTGCTGTTGAGCAAGTAAAAGGCTGTTTATGTTGAGCTCTTTCCTTTTTTTAATGCTGAACCAGTGCTCCTGGTGAATCCCAGGAACTGCCTATAAAAGTTTCTACATCTGTTTCCTTCCCTGGGCYTGTCAGTTGTTACTTTTATCCCAGAGAGGAAATACTGCTTCTCTTTATCCAGCGTGTCTGGAAACCCACCCTGAACTAAAGCACCTCACAAATATTTAAAACAAGCCATTAACAAATACTGCCTGCACATCTTCTCTACTTTGGTTCATCCTTTTTTTATTTTTTTTCCCCTGGAACTGATTTTTTTTTTTTTTTTAGTGAAAACTCTTTTTCCTGCAAAAAGCCATTTTACTGCCTTTTAAAAKGCATCACTTGAAAGCCTAAAATATCTGACAGTCTGCAAAATGTGTTCAAAATACTGCAATGGTCAAACAYCCAGCTGTACATCATACACTGTCACATCCATTTAATGCACTTGCAGAAATGTCACCAGAACAGAAATAGTTAYGGGGGAAATATTGCAATAAATGTAAAAATTGTCACCTGCTGATGAAAATGACCCCAATTTATTTGGGCTGACGACATGTGTGTGTATATATCTTTACYCTGACGTTTTATTCTATAGTTTTAATAAATAACTGAGTTTCAGGGCTTGTTTTCATCACGTGTYGTGTCCTGGGATGAGGTGGGAGTTGGAATGCAGAAGGGATCCAGTGGAAATTACTAGGTGGTGCCTTYTGTTTTCCAAGAGCAGTGAAGTTTGAATGCGTTTTAATATTCTTGAATATTTAAACGCCCTGGGGCATCTCGTATTTAGAAGGAATTTTATTTTTATTAGCTTCTTTGTGTATTTTCTGGGTTGTTTTTTTTTTTTTTTTAACTTCCCTGCTTTGTATAAACTTCAAAGGTAATTTTTTTTTGTTCATGACTTTCTATGTTACCCTTGAATATTTTCTTGAGGCCAAATTTGGTTGTTTTGATGTTGTGTTTGTTTTTTCACTCTCTCGTTGGTTTTTTTAATTAAATAAGGCTGTTTTGGCATAAAACCATGCAACTGGTTGGTTGCATTAACTGGTTGGTTGCATTAACTGGTTGGTTGCATTAACTGGTTGGTTGTATTAACTGGTTGGTTGCATTAACTAGCTGCTAGACTGGAGGAGGGGATGGATTTCAATCCTTTTATTCCTTATTGATTCCTCTGGTCCCCATTTGATTGGTGTGATGTCATCTAGGGACAAAAACCCATTGAAATTCCCAATATTCTCTCGTGGAGCTCACGTGGTTGATTTTAGTCCCCATTGGATTGGTGTGATGTCATCTAGGGCCAAAAATCCATCGAAATTCCCAATATTCTCACGTGGAGCTCACGTGGTTGATTCCTCTGGTCCCCATTGGATTGGTGTAATGTCATCTAGGGACAAAAACCCATCGAAATTCCCAATATTCCCATGTGGAACTCATGTGATTGATTTCTCTAGTCCCCATTGGATGTGATGTCATCTAGGGACAAAAACCCATTGAAATTCCCAATATTCCCACGTGGGAGTGCAGTGCACTCCTTTGCAGGGTGTTAAAACACACCAGTGAATCTTTCTGAGTATTGTAGTATTCAGAATTAACACCAGCCTTGTTTTCCCCTGATAATTCCTGATCATTTCTCAGCCCACCACGTTCAGCCACCTCCCTGAACGTGCTCCAGAACGTTCTGCACCCAATATTAAATATCAGCGTTATTACAGTGTCAGCACTTCTCTGCTGTGAGCAGATAGATTGTTTTCATTCCATAAATCTGCTCCCCACTTTTAATTAATCCTCTGTCACACCAGGGCTGCCAAGAAACCTGTGGCTGTTTCTAGGAAAAGCATCGCATTTTAATATGCAAAAGATAAATACGGCTCGGAATGTCACAAACCGGGCTGAGAGTGGGGTTGGGAAGTAGGAAAAAATTAATAATAATTTAATGAAAGCTATGGGCTGCCTTTAATGCTTTTAAAAGTGTGAAAAGTGTTAGCCCTGATGAAGCAGATAGCAGATTAGCTTTAATTTTGGGGTTTTTTTTTGACCTTGAGATCCCTCAGATCAGTCCCCATGGGCCACTCAAACAGGGAAAAATAATTTCTGGTTATTTTTTGTGTTCTGCACAAAGCAACAACACAAACCACAGGGATCAGGTGATAACACTGCTCTGTAAGGACATTTTTTGGGAGGAAAAACAGCTTTTTGTTTGGATGGATAAGCGTTCAGTGGTGAGTCACCAGCATTTTCCATATGGCAGGGAGGGATGYACTCCCACATCCCCTCAGGAGTGCCCAGAGATTCCTGATCCTGCCTGTTTGCATCAAACACATAAAAGTCTCAACAGGGAAAAGGGAGGCTTCAAGGAAAACACAGAGATCAGCCTCMAAATGCTGGGCAGGAATAGCTCCCATGTGATGGGTTTGGAATTTTGCCTTCATGCCAGGGCAGTGACTCTCTGCTGCTGCTGCTTCAGGCCAGGAGTTTGCTGGCTGGAGGCACCTGGAGCTGGCCAGGGTTTGTGTGGGATGTGCCTCTGTTCCTTCCTCACATCCCCAAATCTGTGACATTCTCCTG